>JAAQRG010280404.1:0-13352 GCA_011634625.1 Babylonia areolata | reverse complement strand
CTCTCTCTATCTCAAACACACACACACACGTACGCACGCACACCCCCACACCCCACGACCCCCTACTCACACGCAAACTTTACACACACACACGCACACACACATTCAAAATGTTTGTGCACGAGTTCCCACCACCAGCTTCTGTGAACAACTGTAATTCTGCACGTGTTTTCAGACAAGGCGATAACTTGTGAGTGCGTTCACAGACGGCGTTTAACTGAGTTCCGAGCAAAAAGAAACGCAATTCAGTTCAGGTTTGAGGTATGTCAGTGCCGCGAAATATTACAGAGTTCACCCAAATGTGTCTTTCCACTTTGCCAAGGTTCCGGCATAGTGTGCCGCAGAGCAGCAACGATGTTCACTGGTCCAAACTGAAGATGACAGATTGATGTTGCTGTTTGGTGATTTCCGACACCGGCGGAGTGAGCAGAAAGAAAATGAGAAAGAAAACATTACACGACAGGAGGGCTGGGATTGAACGACATCCACATCGTCACCCCAGAGACTGCCAGTGGGTTAGTGATGAAGAAAGTAAGAGTGGTTTTTTGTTTGTTTTTTAACACACACACACATGTACCGTCACACACAGTGACACACACACACCCAGAGGCTGACACACCATGACACACGGCAACCACACCTGCACCCACCCGCACACACACCGCGGCACATGCACACACACACATACGCAGACACACACACACGCACACGTATGTGTATGTTTGTGCGCGTTTGTGCATGCATTGAAACGAAATTTTCCTCTTAAAATTGAAGTCAAGACCTTGACACTCGGCCTTAAATTTATTTATTTATTTATTTTTAAAGAAAGAAGAAGAAACGAAACAGAAAACAACACTAACAATGTTCATTTCTCATTTCATCGGGAGTAGGAAGAGGGGGTGGGGGTGTGGGTGTGGGGGGTAAATTTCACGGTACCTTTACGCTTCTTATCAAGGAATATCTACTTCGCACTGAAGGATCAATTTTCGTTTTCACTGAACCGACCAACTCAAAAGTCGTTGATCAAAAGTTCGCCGGCCACCAAAGGAAGGGAGGCTACTCTCAGAAGAGAGAAGAGCACGTGGAAGTGAGTTGTCTGGAATTGGCCACAAACTGTTCTGTCAGTTTCAGTTTCAAGGACGCGTCAGAGGATGCAGATAAACTTTCACCACGCATGCTAAAAAAAAAAAGAAGAAAAAACCAAAAAAAAACCCCCCAAAAACAACAAAACAAAAAACAACAACAACAACAAAACAAACAAAACAAAAACAAAAACAAAAGCCCCCAAAACACACACACACCAAAAATACACGCACGCATACACCTACACACCACAGTACACATACCTCCCCCATCCCTCTACATGTTTCAAAGGCAGACAGTACAGTATATGTATATATATATATAGAGAGAGAGAGAGAGAGAGAGAGAGAACCTGCAAGTCCCTCCCCCACCTCCCTACCCCCCACCCCTCCCACACACACACACACACACATGCAGACATGCACGCACCAGGGATACAATCATGCACACACGCACTCTCAGCCACTGAACACACGCACCTACACGTACACCGACTCAGACACACACACACACACACACACACACACACACACACTGCCATCATCAAAGACTAATAAGAAAAGACAACAGATTACATAACTTAGCCACATGTCGCAGAGTGCTAAGTACTGGATACGGATGACTTGCGGAAAAAAGTTGTAAACTTTGCTCCTTGTGCTTTAGTGATGTTTCTGTGAATAAAATTTGTTTTACTCAACATCCGGGAGTGTTCAGTCGGACGGTTGCTATGGCAACGCAATGAATTGTCGTCTGGGCAGACTTGGATAGCCAGGCAGTCATTCTCAAGTTTTTGTTATCCCGCCGGTTTAGTTGGTAATAAGTGGACAATATCGCTTCACCAACACACGCCGAGAATGCGAGGTACAGGAAAAGCAACTGACAACACCCAGTGCATAAGGCGTGGTCAGTTTCCAGTAGGCCTGAAGTTTTTGTTCAAATGGGTGAGTTTTCAAGGCATGGTTTCAAGGTTAAAGTTGATTCATATGTGTCTCAATCCTTTTTTGTCTGTTTCTACCCCCCCCCCCCTCTCTCTCTCTCTTTCTGCGTCTCTCTCTCTCTTGACATTTTTCCCTTTAGAGGGCTGGATGAAAACAAGCAGTTGTTTGCTTTCTCTGTGACCCTCAGAAATAAACAAACAATCAATCATTCAGTTCTCTCTCTGTGTCTGTATGTATTTACCCCTCCCCTTTCTATCTCTCTGCCCCCCACCTCTCTGTCGCTCTCTCTCTCTTCAGCACCACTAATATATTATAATATGAAACGAAATAAAAAGTGCGCTATAAAGTGTCAGTTTTGTTCTGTTAGCTATCTCCTTCCCTATCAATTTATTTAACGATAACATTCAAATGTGAAACTGAGTGTACTTTTAACAAAATGTCCGCAGTCACCAGTGTGTGTGACGTCACGTAAAATTGACACGGAGGTCAAGTGAAATTCCTCAGTCGCATTTCTGGGGTGAACGGAGATGGAGTTGGGGATGAGAAGGGTCAGTGCATGGGAACGTGGTTGGTAGATTAATTCGGCGTTTACGTGGGCGCTCGTGCGCACTCGATTGAATGTCCACCCCGCCACACCTGTAGCGCGTGGCGTTGTCTGTCAGTTTCTGTGGGTGGCACCGACCAGTGACAGCTGTCATGTCAGTTTCTTCAGTCGGCTTGAGGGCTGACTGGCTGAAGGCGATCGTCAGTTCAGTGTTGAAGTGGATGTGTGTGTGTGTGTGTGTGTGTGTGTTGGGGAGAGGGTGCGGGGAGGGGGAAGTGGGGGGGAATTTGCTGTGTGTTGTGTGTGTGTGTGTGTGTGTGTGTGAGAACAGTGTCTGTGTTTGTATGTGTGTGTGTGCATTTGTATTTTTATCATTTCTCAGTGAAATTGGGCTACACTCACAGCGCCCCTTTTTTTTTTTTTTTTTTTTCCTGCTTGCAGTTTTATGTTTTTCCTATCGAAGTGGATTTTTCTACAGAATTTTGCCAGGAACAACCCTTTTGTTACCGTAGGTTCTTTTGCGTGTGCTAAGTGCATCAGTCAGTGCTGCACTCGGGACCTCGGTTTATCGTCTCCGCATCCGAATGACGATGTGTGTGTGTGCACGCTCGCGCGTGTGTATCAGTGTGTGTGTGTGTGTGTGTGTGTGTGAATTTATGCATGCATGCCGCGCGTGCATACCATAGTAGTGTGTGCGTGAAGTGACAGCTGCCTTGTCAGTTTCCTCAGTTCTGGGGACTGACTGATGGCACTATTGTCAGTTGGTCGGACTGAAAGAGAGAGAGAGAGAGAGAGAGAGAGAGAGAGAGAGAGAGAGAGTCTTTGTATGTGTCAGCGTGTGTGTGTGTGTGTGTCAGTGTGTGTGTGTGTGTGTGTGTGTGTGTGTGTGATATATGTGTGTGTGTCAGTGTGTGCGTGCCTGAACTTTAAACAGCAGGTAGGACGGTACTATGACGACTGTTAAACATTATGGGATAATTTATATTTCAGAAAAAAAAAACAACTAACACCATGGTTATCCCGCCCTGCCCGGCAATGTTCACCAAGAGTACATGTATGTGAAGTACTGTACTGTGTTGCTCGGTCAGTAGCCAAGACAGGCCCAGTCAGAATTAGACCGCCACTGACAAACAAAAAAGTAGTTTAACTGGCAAAACACGGCACTAACGTCTCGCCTCACTTGCTTTTCCCTCCCCGCTCCCTCCACACTTTCTTCTCCCATGCGGTTTTCTTCCTTCTCTTCTTCTCCTTCTGCCGCGCGAGGACGTGAACGAGTTTCAAGACAACCGTGATGAGTTGTTCTCTCCCCCTGATTCATTGTTCCCCTCCCCGCACCCGCATTTTCTGCCTGACCTAAAACCCCCTCTCCACAGTTCGGAGGTCAAACGTGCTGTTGAATATTCATGAGCCGTGACCTCCCGAAGCATCAGCGTGCGTGTCTTCGAAACATGAAAGAAAGTCTGCTCTGAGTTGTGTTGTGGTCCGAAGGATTCACTGATGGACTTAACGTGAGAGTGATTGATTTAAGGGCGCAGTCGATCGACTTGAAAAACTCAGGTAAGTGAGTCTTGTTTCTCTTCAAAGTCGCGCGCGAGCGGCTGGTGGTGTGGAAAGACTGACTTTCCTACCTTGTGAGGGGGGAAGCGAGTGTACCCCAAGATAAATAAGAAACAAATATGGCGGCCCGCGCATGCACCCTTCCCTTGTGTAAAGAAATCGGACTTTCCTAAAGATTCTACACCTGAGCTTCCATAGCGATCATTTAATGCCCCTTTCTCGAAACCTTGTCTTTGTTTTAACTCCACTCAGCCCTCGACAAAGCCTCGCCGAGTCGGCGTGACCCACTTTGTTTGAAACACGCCGAGCGAAGTGATAGTAGTGTAACACAGTTGCTATAAACGTGTTGCTTTTGTGTTGAGTGTCGGTGGGGGAAGGGAATGCGCTCGTCTTTGTTGAAGTCAGCTGTATGCAGAGAAAGTCAGCCGACCTTTCGGTCCGTGAACGTGATGGGAATGGAGGGTCGTAAGGTACAACAACAACAACAAAACTCTGAAACCACGGGATAGACCCTACATCCGTTGCTTGTTGCCGCTTGGGAAACTGCTTCAGGTGTGTTCTTTCGGTACCCCGAGGTGGTAACTCGGTATGCGATAGATCTGCTAAAGTAATCAAGTCGAAAGAGGGTTTGAAACAAAGCCAGAGAACGCTTAAATCGAGTCAAATAAAACTACTCATTACAAATGAAGCTTTTCCGAGCGCATACACGTTTGTTTTTTTTTTTTGTTTTTTTGGAGGGGGGGTGGGGGAGGGCAAGTTAGGGAAGTTGTCCAAAAATATCGTCTGCATGGTTAAGAAAGCTGGGCTTATCTGGCAGTGGCAGGGGGGTGAAGGAGGGGGTTGGCGGGGGGTGGGGGGGGGCAGAGTGATTGATGTCCGTGGTGAGTGGTGAGGAGAGAGAGAGAGAGAGAGAGAGAGAGAGATCAGAGCAGTTGGCTGCTGGAGCCTTTGGGCGAGGGCTGGGGGTGGGAGGGGGGAACAAGAACTGGTGTGCTGGGAGGTGAGGGGGGGGGGGGGAGGGAGAGACAAGGAGGCTGGTGAGCAGTTTAAAATACATGGCTATATTTACCATTCCTGACACTGTACCTCTGAGTGTGGGAGGGAGAGAGAGAGAGAGAGAGAGAGAGAGAGAGAGAGAGAGAATAGTACTCATACTTTAATGTAATGTAAATATTCAGTAAGATAGTGTGGTAGCGAGCGAAAGAGGTAGAGGGAGGAAGACAGATGTTTAGTGATGAAAAAGTATGTGTGGTGAGGCTCTAAAAAAAAGGTGTATGAAAAGTGTGTGTTGGTTCGGATAGCATGGAGTGTGAGAAGGCGGAGGAAGATCCAGGAGGGTATACATATAAATATTGAAATAACAGTATTTAAATTATAATGATATAAATATCCTTATAAAACCATTTCAGGTAAGAAGTAGTCAAAAAAAAAAAAAAAAAAAAAAAAATCAGGGCACACATGCGTGTACACGCACACACACACACTAAAACATTTATACAAAAGAAGATTAGAACATACACACATACATGGATACACATATGCATGCTTTTACACACCTATCCACAAATACATAGACACACACACATGCATCATGTGCAAACACACAGAGAGAAACACACCCATATGTATAATCATGTAAACACACACGCACACACATATATATGTGTATATATATATCATTATATGTATATGTGCATGTGTGTGTATGAATATACTGTGCACATAGAAAGGATGCATGCATGCATTGTCTACCCCTTAGATGATATTCATCAATGTATCCACAAGAGTAAATCAACACATTTTGGTGTGTACATATTATTATACTTCATCATGATTTTTACTGCTTTTGTTATTTTTTATTATTATTATTTTTTTTTTACATGTGTATACCCTGTGTGTGTGTGTTTGTGTGTGTGTATATGTATATATGTGTGTGTGTGTGTGTGTGTAAACAGCAGTATGTATGTGTATACATGTACAAGTTGTGTGTGGATAGATCATTATTCATTATATACAGGTATGATTGATCAAATGCTATGTGTGTGTTGTGCGTGTGTATGTATGTTTGTGTGTGTGTGCGTGTGTGTGCGTGTATGTGCATGTGTGTGCGTGTATGTTCGTGTGTGTGTGTGTGTGTGTGTGTGTGTGCGTGTGTGTGTGTGACTGATATGATTTTGTGTGTATCACTGTTTTGTTATTGTATGCACTGTTGTTTTCATTATGATGCAATGTCATCATTAATAATCATCACCATGATCATTATGTATCATCATCATCATCATTATTGTTATTGCTATCAGTGTCATCATTATTATTATTGTTTCCATTATTTCCATTCTTATCTTTATTACCATCAACATCAACTTTGTCATTATTATAATGAGTATGATGAAGAAGACGATGATTATTATCATCATCATCATCATTTACACCACCACCACCACAACCACTCTCATTTATTCTTATCACCATCTTCACCACCACCACCATCATTATGATCACCATCACACCACCACCACCATCATCATCGTTGTTGTTGTCATCACCACCATCACAAAATCATCATCGTTAAAAGTAACACAGGGGGTGGGTGAAGGATTGGGTTGGGAGAAAAGAACACTCATTGTCGATAGTAGAGGCCCCCCCCCCAAAAAAAAAACCCCAAGCTCCGAAGCTTCAGAGCTGGGATGTATAATTCATGCGCCTCTTAAAAAGGATCTCTAGGGTTGCAGCACTTAAACCTTTCCACATGGGCATTTTGTTAATTACATTAGCAGCCGTGTCAGGTATGTGGCTGTGCTGTGTTGCACCTGAGGCCTGGGGGCCAAGCCTTCTGTTTGTTGCTTTGCAGTCAGGCAAGCACTGAAGGAGGGGTGGAGGGGGGGGGGTGGGGGGGTTGTGAGCGGGGGATGGGGGAAGGGGGTACATCACAGTAGTTGTTTGGTCGATGCTTGTTCTTTCTGGTTGGTTTGGAGTTGGTCACTGGGCTTGTGAGGAGTGTTTGTTGTGTTGTTTTGTTTTGTTTTCAGCTGTTGTTCCATGATGAATTAAAAAGAAATCACGCGGCTTTCCTAGTACAACGTATTGGACTTGTGTAAGGCAGTTATATAATTCTACTTATTGTTTTCTCTCTCTCTAGTCTATATAATATGTAGTTAGAGTTTTGTTAAAGCATTCAGTTTAATTCTATTTTGTGCGTTTATATGTTCGTAGGTTAACAAATTTGATGGTTAGGACAGTAGTTAACTTTGTTATAAGCATGTAAGGGTGAATAGTGAAAACAGTGTATTGTGGATGTGTGTGATTTATGTGAAAGTAAAACAGTGTTAAGTGAATTTACATTGTTAATATATTATGATCAACAGTAATTTATATGACAGGGAAAAAGGAAACACTTCAGTACTCACTTCGGTCTTCTGCTTCTTTATTTATCATTAATTAAACTGTGTGTGCAATTTGTTTAGATAATCTTTAATTGTTCTACAGTACACATGATTAAAATACAAACATTGTTCTACAGTACACATGATTACAATGCAAACAATGACAAAGGAGCATCAACAAGCTAAAAGCTTATACTGTGCTCACAACGTTGTACTTCAATTTTAATATGATGGCTAATGAACTGTATTATCATTTTGTGTGCAGTTCATGTACATACATCCAGTTACACGTCTAAAACATTAAAAATAAACTACGTAAAACATACAGAATCAAATATACATACATGTATGTGTACATGTATGCATGTGTATACTAAAGTTATAAGCATTACACACAGAGAGTAAAAAGTGTGAGAGTGATTTTTTGATCTGTGATAGTAAATGTGTATGACCAATGTAAACTTTTGTTTTTTTTTTTTTTTGTTAGTGTGAAGGAGAGTGCTTGCTTGCATAAAAGAGGATACTGTAATGCATACATTATGTTTATTCACTTTATCACTTCTGTTTGTGCACACAGAGATCAGTATGTCACAGATAACGCAGAAACATTAATTATATTTTATTTAGAATTAAGACTACAAATGAGGTGAGGTTTGTTGCTGAAAATTGTTAAAAGAAACTGACATGAAAGTGTTTGGTGAATACACTGTAGTAGTAATGTAAGAAAATAGTTATGTAAGAAGACTGTAATTAATGTAGATGAGATGATCACATTCATGTATGATTGATATGCATGAAGATTGGGAGGGATAGTGAGGGTGAAGCTTAGATGAAGGAACCGGAGTTAGAGTTTTTTTATTTTGAAAAAAAAGAAGAAAAAAAGAAGAAGAAAAGATTATTAAAATAAAATAAAAATAAATAAAATTTACCTATTTTTTTTTAATCGTCATAAACATTATCACCACCATCATTGTTCTTGATATTCAGTTCTTCTCCTTCTTTTCTTCTTCTTCATGTTGCATGTATGGGAATGTAGCATCAGCTCGAGTCATCAGCAACCACTCAGAATATTGATTCACATCCACCAGTATTCTGTTATACAGATACACGTACGTATTGCTGCAATGCATGTATGGAAAATACCTATCATGCACACCATATGTATGTGAACAAATACACACACATCGGCCGATCCGTCAGTTTGTCATGGAGCATTTGAAACATTCACACCAAGAACCATAACCCTTTCTGTATTTTGGTTTATCTGTTGCACGCCCCTGCTTTCTAAAGGTCCTTGTTGCACAACATGGTGGCATTGTCCCCGATGTGATGGCTGTGTTCAATGCGGTCTCTTGAAATGGAGAGAGACGGTGTCATGAATCCCAGTTCGCCCATTGCTCATTTGCCGGTTCGCCTGTCAATGAATTAGTAGTGGTCCAGATTCACCTTTCCCTGGTTTGCTATCAGTTGCTGTGTGTGTGTGTACAAAGTGTATACCTGTGAAAATGATGTGTGTGTGTTGGTGGGCGGGAGGATGTGTGTGTGTGTGTGTGTGTGTGTGTGTGTATGTGGAGGGGGGCGTGTGAGGGGGATGGGGGTGGTGGTGGGGGGCGGGGGGGGGGAGTGTAGGAGGGTGTGTATACATGTGTGTTTAAAAAAGATCATCATTGGTGTGTGTGTGTATATGTGTTGTAGTTGTTGTTTAGAGAGAAAGCGAGAGAGAGAGGGTGGCTAAATAGGCGAAACGGGAATGCTGGGCAGGCGAAAGAGGACTAAGAATGAAAATATCATGAGTCCGCTGAGTGTGTCGGCACCACCAGAGAGAAGTCCAAACGGGAAATCGGCGTAACGAACGTGCTCCGAAAGATGCCGATGCCGTGAAAAATACAAGTTAGTATTGATAAGAGCACGTACAACACAGGTCCAGGCTAAAATCTGACTCAAGCAGTGTGACGTGCTTTTAATTGAGTCGTATTTTGATTTCGAAAAATTGCCTTTTTTCATTGGCTCCGAAAGAGAAGGGGGGCGCAAGGAAGGCCAGAGAGAGAGAGACAGACAGAGAGAGAGAGAGAGAGAGGAGGAGGAAATAGAAATAGCCCAAAAAGTTGCATTTGACTGTACAAGCTTAAAAAGCTGCAATAATGCAGAAAAGGTATACCTACTCAGAAAATAGTATTAAGCAAAAGTAAACTTGTACTGTGCAAAACAAAGGAATAAATTGAAATAAAACCAGTAAGACCGTGGATGAAATACTTAAAAGTATACCGATCATATATATACCGAACTCATTCATCTCCACACACAGAGTGAACACACCCATAGACAACTCCAAACATGGCGGACATTGTGACGGACGAAGCGCATTGTACATGCACACAGTTTCGCACACAACGGAATTATTTCCCCTACAAATAAAAGTACTTAGCAGGGATAGTTGAAGAAGTAGCAGTGGTTGGAAGAAGTAGTACTTTTGAGTGGTTGCAGAATCAGTAATTACAGTGGTGGAAGTGGTGAAGGGATAAAATGGGGGTTCCGCTTCCGGTATAGCTTTTTTTTTTTTTTTTCCCCCAACCAACTGGTCTGCGGAACCCCCCCCAAAAATGTAGCAAAATAATCGAGTTGATTGTGGCTACACAACAGAAGAAGAAGAAATGGACTGTCAAGCCTTAAGTTAAACGGTCTTTTTTTTAGTTTCGTAAAATAAGTTTAATGTGCGTATCGTTAACTTTGTTCAAGGTTCCACGGTGAATAGGCCAACGGTAGTTTTTTTTGTTTTGTTTTTTTGACTCACTTGTGTAAACAAAGTCGTGTCTTGATACGATTTGTGTAAACAAAGTGAGTCTATGTTTTAACCCGGTGTTCGGTTGTCTGTGTGTGTGTGTGTGTGTCCGTGTGTCTGTGGTAAACTTTAACATTGACATTTTCTCTGCAAATACTTTGTCAGTTGACACCAAATTTGGCATAAAAATAGGAAAAATTCAGTTCTTTAAAGTCATCTTGTTTAAAACAATATTGCACCTCTGGGATGGGCACAAAAAAATAAAAAAAGAAGCCTAATTATATGCAAACTGCATTTACTGTTATATTTATGTTTTTTGCATTCTCTAAACTTGGCACTTTGACCTCTTATCCTGACACAACAACAAGAGGAGTCATTATTATCATTTTTTGTTCAAACAGGAACTTCTTTCGCTAAGCATGGAATTTTTATTTATTTTGCAAACGTTTTGGTGCAGATAGTAAAAGAGGGAAATTACTCTGTAATTAATGCTAGGGGACGTAATTTATCACAAGTGAGTCTTGAAGGCCTTGCCTCTCTTGTTATTCATTATTTTTTAAATTCCAATAATGAAGCAAAGCAGAATAATTTTGTCAGTCGTTACAGCAGGAGAATGACCTATTGCTTGTACGCATAGTCTTTTAGCGTTCTTGAAAGCATTCTCGGTACTTGCTGTCAGTAAACTTGGCAGAACTGGTTTTGCTGTAGACTTTTGATTCGGTGTTCACAACAAGTAAATCGAAGTTGGAGGCCCCGTTTCGGCACGGTGTTGTGTCCTTGGGAAAGGGACTTTACTCCTAGTTTCCTCACTCCACTCAGGTGTGAATGAGTACCTGACTTCGGTCGGAGAAGGTTTTAAAACATCGGAAGGGGAGGATTGTGGGGCTTCGCTTTCCTATGCCGAACCCGGGACGGTGAATACAACAAGTCACAGCCGTTATGGCCGTAAAAGTCTATGGGGGCTTTAAAACTGACCCCTGTCCCGCACTGGGAGGGGGGGGGGGGGGAGCTGTTAAAGTGAGGGAAGGAGGGGGTGGGGGCGGGGGTTGTGTGGGGGTGGGGGTGGGGATTGCGGGGGCGAAAAGGAGCGGTTGAAAGACCTGGCTGCTCTCTCAAGGCCTCGCATTTCTTGACCACGCAATGGTCAGGTTGATGCAGTGACGGTTGGGATCTTCAATCTTCAAACTGGAAGGTCAGCCGTCATTACTATTAATGACCTGTGTGCGCAGAGGCGTAAAAAAAACACAAAAAAAAACAACAACAAAAAACCTAATCAGAACCTAAGTAGACCTATCTTCCTACCGGAGGGGGTGACAATGAGAAAGAACATGTATACATATTCTCTCCCACCGTCACTCGCAGCGTCCCTCCGGAAAAAAAAAGAAAAAGAAAAAAAAGGAGGGGTGGGGGACTGAACTGATCTTGTTCAGCTCCCTCTTGAAAGCTACCAAGGAGGGAGCCTCTGCTGCTGTTGCAGGCAGGGTGTTCCAGACGGGGATGGTTGATGGGAAAAAAACTGTATTTATAGGGGTCAGAGGAGGAGCTAAGATGGACAAATTTGTGTCGATGATTTGATCTTGTTTTGCTGGATCCTTTCTTGAGAAATTTGTCTGGGGGGATTATAATCCCTTGGACAGTCAGCTCAGTCCATCATAATCATCATCTCTCCGTGCAGCCCCCCTTTCCTGAGGGTGTGGTGGACAGTGTTCCCTCTTCCTTCTTTCTCCTTCTTCTTCTCATTATTATATTTCTGTTTCTATTCTGTCGATCCATGTTTTCTCTTTTTTCCCCCTTCAAAATACGAGTGGGATCTGCCAGTCAGTCTTCCCGTGTGTGTGTGTGTGTGTGTGTGTGTGTGTGTGTGTGTGTGTGTGTGTGTGCGCGTGTATGTGCTTGCTCTCATGCTGAAGGAAAAATGAAGCGACACAAAGTTTCGTCAGAATGTCCATGTGAACTAAGTTGAATTGAACGAACGAACGAACGAACACACACACACACACACACATATACAGGCAGGGCACATACACACACACGCACGAACGCACGCACGCGCGCGCGCGCACACACACACACACTCTCTCTCTCTCTCTCTCTCTCACGAACATCATTTTCAAGTCACACCTTTTCACATAATACACCACTGAACACGATTATGAAACTGCAGCGACATCCTAACCTAGTGTTGACTTCCACACAAACTGTCCATGTGTTGGTTTGTTTTGACATGTTTGTGATGTGTTTGGTATTTACCCCTCTTCATATCAGTATGCAAGCTGCCACACTGCCATTTTATTTTCTGTTTCAAACATCAGCAAACATCCGGCAGCATCAGCAGGGAAAGAAGATAGCCGAAGGAGAGAGAGAGAGAGAGAGAGCGAGAGAGTATCTAAGTGTGCGCGTGTGTGTGTGTGTATCTGTGCGTGCGCGTGTGTGTGTGTTTGACTCTGTGTGTGTGTGTGTGTGTGTGTGTGTGAAATGTTAGAGAGAGAGAGAGTGTGTGTGTGTGTCTTTGTGTGTGTATGTGCGCGCATGCGCGTACAGTATGTGTGCGTGTTTATGTGTGTGCGCGCCCGTATGGGTGTATGTGTGTGTGTGTTTGTGTGTGTGAGCGCGCGCGTTTTGCGTATGTGTGTGCGTGTGCACGTGCTTGTGCGCGTGGAGAAAGAGGTGGCAAGGAGGGAGAGGTGGGCGCGGTCGGAGGCAAGTGATAAGGCGACAGATAGGGAGCGTGAATTCTGTTTTCATGAGGGGAATAGAGTAAACGGCACGACTCCTCTTCTGTTCGCTTCACTCCTCAAAGCCAGGGGCCAGTTTGTGTGTGTGTGTGTGTGTGTGTGTGTGTGTGTGTGTGTGTGTATGTGTGTGTGTGTGTACAGGTAGATCTATACGTGTGCGTAACTTAAAACACACAGAGGGGTGGGGGAGTGGGGGTGTAAGGAGAGAGAGAGAGAGAGGGGGAGAGAGGGAAGAGATAGAGAGCGATATATATACACACACATATATATATATATATAATCTTATTATCTATATATATGTATGTAAGAAGAGAAGAGAGAGAGAGAGTTTCA
>JAAQRG010280391.1:0-12219 GCA_011634625.1 Babylonia areolata | reverse complement strand
CCAGAGGAGACCTTGCACTGTTGCTGAGTCTGCCAGCAGTCCACAGGGAACTACTGTTGTTAGGTCACCAGGAGGCCACACACCAGAGGAGACCTTGCACTGTTGCTGAGTCTGCCAGCAGTCCACAGGGAACTACTGTTGTTAGGTCATCATAAGGCCACATACCAGAGGAGACCTTGCACTGCTGCCGAGTCCGCCAGCAGTCCACAGGGAACTACTGTTGTTAGGTCACCAGGAGGCCACACACCAGAGGAGACCTTGCACTGCTGCTGAGTCTGCCAGCAATCCCTTCGGTAGTGTTCAATAGTGCCTGTTCTAATTTGACATACACATGATGCCATCTGCTAAGCCGACTTTTGATTGCTGTACTTGCTTGGTGACGGAGCCATACTGAGTGAGTGTCACCCCACACCTTCCCTGTCCCACCCCCCAGAGTGCAGACTGCCACTGTGACCCAAAGTCTCTGACATTTTTCTTCAGTTCTGTGCAGAAATTTTATATTACTCTGTAAAAATGAAAGTGTGTTTCGAAGGGGTTGAAGTTTGGTTATGACAATCGTTTTTGACACTTGTATGAATTTGCCTGGTGTTTTTTTGTTGTTCATTTTTTCATGTGAACATTTACCATTTTTCTTTTAAAACACTGTATTGATGTGTAATTAACTGTGTCTTCTATATGTATCATACCTGTGAATGACTCTGAGAATTTGTGTGGCATCAGTTTTTTTTCAAGTGAAAGCAGGGACTCACTCTCACATTGTATGCATTCATACTCACAGTGACACACATTCACACAAACATACACTCACACTCTCTCCCTCTCTCTTTCTCTCTCACACGCACACTTACACACACACAACCTCTGTTTCTCAAACACTCACACATTCACTGACAAAATGTCCACAAAGAGTAACATATGCTCATGCATGCGCATGTACACTCTATGCACAGACACAAGCTCTTTCTCTCTCTGTCTCTCTCTCTCTCACACACACACACACGCACACACACACACTCTCACACACACAAACACGATTTCTGTTATTTGGTGGTGTTTTTTTTTCTGTGAGCAGCATGGAAACTACAGCCGCAGTGATCTGCTCAAAGCCTTGGAGGACAAACGCATAATTGTGAGTAGATAGCAATAGGACATACTACATGTTCTGAACTCAAAAAGTTTTTACTGTCACATTCTTGATTTGAAAGGAGGACTTTTAGTGGGAACGAAATGTACACATCCTTTCACATTTAGATATTTTAGTAAAGAAAAGAAAAACACCAAAAGAGATTTGAGCGGAAAGGTGATGACTGATCTGAGTGATATCAGCGTTGTGTAGCTGAAGTATTTACGGCCCAGAAGCAGAGCAAGAAGTTTGAGCAGATTTGGAATCTGACAGTCAGAGAAATTGTTTAGGGGCCTATGTCCGCCTTCTTCACTTCTATCATTGTGATAACAATTAGGCTCCATCTAACATAGCTTCATGCCCTAATTTTTTTTTCCTTCATAGAATATTTGCGGTTGAAATTTGAATAAACATTTAACCAATAACTTGAATTGGTTAAAAATAGAGAAGTTTAGGGGTTTAAGCTTTAGAATATATATATAGTGTTTAATGATTTTCTTAATTCTTTTTTTTCTAATTGGAAAGATGAATCCATCAGATCTTGTAAACAAAGAAAAGAATGCAATCTTAGAAGAAACGAAACACATAATAGTTAGCAACTGCTTTGAATCAAATGACATTTTGCTAGATATTAAAAAAAAAAAAAAAATTTATTACCCTTTGTCACAACAGATTTGCATGTGAAACCCGGGCTGCTCACTCCATGGAGTGAGCACCTTTTTTTTTTCCATTTTCTTTTTTCTGCCTACAAGTATCTCCATATATAACACAAACACATACTAGGGAAAGGACACACAGTGTATTCCCCGTCCCAGTTGACAGTTATGCTAATCAGTGTTGTTGTTTTTTCCATGTGTGCAGATAGAGCTGGCCCTGAAGCACTGCCTGGACTTCTCTGCTGCCCGCAAACTTCAGCCTGAGGGGTTGGGGGAGGTCACTGACGCCCTGGCCAAAGTGTCTGTCGGTGAGAGGGCTTGTGTGAATGGTCGTCTTTCTCCATCCTCTTGTCTTTGTGTTGTGTTTGTGTGCAGTTTCAGCTTCTCAAGTTTCTCAAGGAGGCGTCACTGCATTCGGACAAATCTGTGTGTGCTTCAATCACCACATTACGCAGCGTAACCCAATGCACTTAGTCAGGCCTTCAGTGCATGCACATATATTTGTGTACCTATCAGAGTGGGTTTCTTGTACAGAATTTTGCCAGAGGACAAACACTGTCATTGCCATGTGCTCTTTTTCAGTGTGCCAAGTGCTTGCTGCACACACAACCACCGTTTATCGTCTCATCTGAATGACTAGTTTGATTTTCCAGTCTAACTTTGGAGAAAGGGTGAGGCTGGGATTTGAACCCAGACCCTAATGGATTCTGTATTGGTAGACAAGCGTCTTAACCATTCTGCCACCTTCCATCTCCTTCCCTCTCTGTTTGTGTGCAGCATGCACCTAGTGCAAATTAAAGGACCCACAGCAACAAAAGGATTTTGTCACAAGCAAAATTCTGCAGAAAATATCCACTCAAATATACTTGTGCATGTTTGTGTGTGTGTGCGGTTGAAGCCAGACATGAATGACTCAGGAAATGAACGATGAGTGGACAGGCGCAGTAGCCGAGTGGTTAAAGCGTTGGACTGTCAATCTCAGGGTCCCAGGTTCGAATCACGGTGACGGCGCCTGGTGGGTAAAAGGTGGAGATTTTTACGATCTCCCAGGTTAACATATGTGCAGACCTGCCAGTGCCTGAACCCCCTTCGTGCGTATATGCAAGCAGAAGATCAAATACGCACGTTAAAGATCCTGTAATCCATGTCAGCGTTCGGTGGGTTATGGAAACAAGAACATACCCAGCATGCGCACCCCCGAAAACAGAGTACGGCTGCCTACATGGCGGGGTAAAAACGGTCATACATGTAAAAGCCCACTCGTGTGCATACGAGTGAACGCAGAAGAAGAAGAAGAAGAACGATGAGTGGCCCAAGGTAGCTGTCATTTGGCTTGTTGTGCAAATGACTTCCATGGTCGTGAAGCGCTTAGAGTCTCTGACTGAAGATAGGCGCTGTATAACTTTCAGTTATATATAAAATTTTGTGGTGTATTGTAATGCATTATTTTTTTGTCACATAAGATTTTTCTGTGCATAACTTCGGTTGCTCTCTCGTGATGATCAATGGAAGACCTGGTGTCCTTGGCACAGCCTGGTCTTATTTCCCTTAAAAGGAGCTTATTTGCTAAGATGTCACAAACTGTGTTGTTTTGCAGGTTGTTTTTTTTTCTTTCAAATTTGGCAGAATTTTGCATTTAACTTGGTTGAATAAAAAAAACTTTTTTTGTTGGGCAGTCCTGATATGGCCCTGTGTGGTTGACTGGACTATAAACAACAATGTCAGATAGGGTTTATGAACCCCTTGAGTACCAGGGAAGAAAAAAAAAGTACAAAGTTGCAAGTCCTAAATCAATACCCAGAACAATTAGTCAAAAACTGAGAAAAAAAAACTGAAGTTCTGGAGATATACCTCTCTGGATCGAATGTGTGAATTTTTCAGCCTTATTTCTATAATTATTTCCCTATTTTTGATGCTGCCATTAGTGATGTCACTATGTATGTACATAATACATGCTATGGCATTCAAGGGGTTAAGATGATGTATATACTAGGCATGCTGTTGATTACTAAGGGCCCATATTTGGCCCGGAAAATTGATAAAATGGACAGGGTGTCTCAGATATACGGATATTTGCTGCATGTCCCAGATAAAAAAAAAAACAGACTGTAACTTTCCCCAAAGTATCTGGTGGGTACAGATATACCCTTAGATGGCTTTCCGACCATTGCCAAAGACACTTTGTTAAGACTTATGGAAATGCTGCTGCATATTAATGAAGCCACTTCTTGAAAAGCTGGAACTGTTTGAACAGTACCGAAGCCCTTTTGTGAAAGTATGCTTGATTTCCGTCACCAGCGAAGTAACTTCAGCAAGACCAACCATTTCTTCTGGCTGTCAGACGACTGTGTATGTTTGCTGAGATGTTCCTGACAATAATACCCTCTCCCTGATTCTAGAATAGAATAGAATATGTCTTTATTACCAAGTGTGCCAGGGTCACAAGGAATGTTGGGGGGCGTGGGGGGTGGGGGGTGAGGGTGGGGGGGAAGTACATGAAAAGGTACAAACATAAATCAAAAATCATACACAAACACAGATACAGTAGAATTTAGGATACATACATGTGCATATCAAGACAAAGAACTTGTTCAAACTCACACATGATGTGTGTTCTTCCTGAAAGCATATTTGGGGGTAGGCATGCATGATATACTGACGATGCGTGGTGTGCAGCAGACGGGTGCAGGCTGTACTCAAGGGGTTAAGATGATGTATACACTGATGATGTGTGGTGTGCTGCGGACAGGTGCAGTGGACGGGTGCAGGCTGTACTCAATAGGTTAAGATGATGTATACACTGACGATGTGTGGTGTGCTGCGGACAGGTGCAGTGAGCAGTGGACGGGTGCAGGCAGTACTCAAGGGGTTAAGATGATGTATACACTGACGTTGTGTGGTGTGTATACACTGATGATGTGTGGTGTGCAGCGGATGGGTGCAGGCTGTACTTCACGGCAGCAGAGCTGGACTACGCTTACTTCATCCACTCCCTCTTCTTCCTGTCCCGCATCCTGGCCTTCACCAACGGCCGCAAGTTCTTCCCTGTCAAACTGCGCGACAAGCAGGGTGGGTGTGGCGCTTTGTGTCCTTGTTGTTGTTGGTTCGCTTCTTTGCTATGGGGGAAGGTGGCAGAATGGTTAAGATGCTCATCTGTGTCATGGTTCAAATCCTGGTTTTGCCTTTTCTTCCAAATAAACTGGAAAATCGAACTGAGCGTCTGGTCGTTTAGATGGGACGATAAACCGAAGATCCCTTGTGTAGCATGCACACTCTTGGTGCACTGGAAAAGAGCCCTTGGCAACAAAAGTGTCCTCTGACGAAATTCATGCATGAAGATTTCAAGATAGCAGACAACCTTGTGGATCTGGGGGTTCTCAAGATTGTGCGCGCGCGTGTGTATGTGTGTGTGTGTGTGTGTGATGTGCACAGCATGTACATGTGGTCGTTTGCCAGTTTTTGTGTTGTGTGCCTGTTATCATATACAGTTTTGTGTACTTTTATGAACACTAACCAGTCAATTATATCTATCTCTCTCTCTTTCTCTCTCTCTCTCTCTCTCTTCCTCTCTCTCTCTCTATATATATTTGTATTTGTATTTCTTTTTATCACAACAGATTTCTCTGTGTGAAATTTGGGCTGCTCTCCCCAGGGAGAGCGCGTCGCTACACTACAGCGCCACCCATTTTTTGTGTGTATTTTTTCCTGCATGCAGTTTTGTTTGTTTTTCCTATCGAAGTGGATTTTTCTACAGAATTTTGCCAGGAACAACCCTTTTGTTGCCGTGGGTTCTTTTACGTGCGCTAAGTGCATGCTGCACATGGGACCTTGGTTTATTGTCTCATCCGAATGACTATATATATATATACATATATGTATATGCATGTGTATATATATGTGTGTGTGTGTGTGTGTGTGCACGCGTGTGTGTGTGTGTGTGTAGGTACGGTGTCGATGAGTCAGCTGATCAAGGCTCTAGTGTTGCTGGTGGTGGATCCTGGAGTGACCACCCCCCACCGCCCCTCCACCAGTGAGTGCTCATAATATAATGATGATGTTGATTATGGTAACAAATGTATCTGTACAGCACTAAGTCTTATTCGGAAATGGATCTGTATAGCGCTAAATCTTGTTTGGAAACTTCTTCTTCTTCTTCTTCTGCGTTCACTCATATGCACACGAGTGGGCTTTTACGTGTATGACCGTTTTTACCCTGCCATGTAGGCAGCCATACTCCGTTTTCGGGGTAGTGCATGCTGGGTATGTTCTTGTTTCCATAACCCACCGAACGCTGACATGGATTATAGGATCTTTAACGTACGTATTTGATCTTCTGCTTGCATGTA
Organism: Babylonia areolata; assembly: GCA_011634625.1. Lineage (NCBI taxonomy): Eukaryota > Metazoa > Mollusca > Gastropoda > Neogastropoda > Buccinidae > Babylonia > Babylonia areolata. Next base: position 6,094 of record JAAQRG010280391.1, on the reverse strand, counting down.
ACACACGAAGGGGGTTCAGGCACTAGCAGGTCTGCACATATGTTGACCTGGGAGATCGTAAAAATCTCCACCCTTTACCCACCAGGCGCCGTCACCGTGATTCGAACCCGGGACCCTCAGATTGAAAGTCCAACGCTTTAACCATTCGGCTATTGCGCCCGTCGGTCCGTTCCAAATTCCCTCACTCCCACTCCTTTCCCCGACCTCCATATTTCCAACGTCCTCACCCACAGTCCCTCATTCCGTTCCACCCTCTCCGATTCTGCAGGCATGCGACTTAAGCCAGTTCATTGACACTGGCCTTTAACGGACGAGCTTGCGTTTGGTTCAAGTGAACTGACATTTTCATGCAGAACTGTGCTGCCCTTACAAGGGCCTGCTGTGTTGTGGTCATGCTGCTATTGTGTAACTAGAGTGTTGCAGTAGTTAAGGGGTTAAATTTGTGTGTCTGGACCAGTGTTTTCAAAGCGCAACAACAGTAAAGAATTGAGCTGAACTTTCCATGTCTCTGTGTTTTGTGTTGTCGGGGTGTTAGTCTGGTAAGGTGCGGGAGGTTCATGGACAACCCCTTATGGGGTTGTGACAATGGTGGAGATGTGGGGTAACCATAGGTTGGTTAGGAGGGTACGGAAGGGAGGATGTCCTTATTTTGTCCGTTCTGTTCTTTGTACAGACTTGAAACAAAAAGAGCATTAGCGAGTTAGGATAAACTGGACTGTGGTGCTCCACTTGTCAGAATGAGGGTTGTTGTGCTAGGAACTGTGCGTTCTCTTGTTTAACATCTGACCACTCCACCTTGAGAGCGTTCATTCCGACAGTTGTCTTCTAGGGAGAGCAGATCATAGGGCTTAATAATAATAATGATGGTATTTATATAGCGCTGGATCTTGTGCAGAGACAAATCAAAGCGCTTTCGCACCAGTCATTCACACGCATGCATAACTCAAAAACTGTAGAAACTAAAGACAAGGAAGGGCAGGCAAGGGAGGCTATTTTGGGAAGAGGTGGGTTTTAAGGACTTCTTCTTCTGCGTTCACTCGTATGCGCACGAGTGGGTTTTTACGTGTATGACCGTTTTTACCCCGCCATGTAGGCAGCCATACTCCGTTTTTGGGGGTGTGCATGCTGGGTATGTTCTTGTTTCCATAACCCACCGAACGCTGACATGGATTACAGGATCTTTAACGTGCGTATTTGATCTTGTGCTTGCATATACACACGAAGGGGGTTCAGGCACTAGCAGGTCTGCACATATGTTGACCTGGGAGATCTCCACCCTTTACCCACCAGGCGCCGTCACCGTGATTCGAACCCGGGACCCTCAGATTGACAGTCCAACGCTTTAACCACTCGGCTATTGCGTCCGTCGATCATGGGACACAGTACTAGTCGTGCGGCAGAGTGATAAAGTAGGTACTTTGAACATCTGATCAGTATGCTGACTAGGAAGCAAACCGCAAACGCTTCAACACCAAGGTTAACTCTCTCCATACAAACGGCGAAAGAGACGACGTTAACAGCGTTTCACCCCAATTACCATCATCAAAATATTGCAAACGGAAGGCTCTTACACTGAAGAGGTGAATGTTGACAAAGAATACCACAATTCTGACGACGGAAGCTAAAGGTTGGGTCATTCAGACATCCACTGGACATCCGAGGGGTCTGTGTAGAGGAGAAGAGAGGACTGGCCGTACTGAGTGAGTTAAAGACAGCTGCTGCCAAGCGTGGTGACGGGAGTTTTATCCCTTGGACGCTTGAGAAGACGAGAGTTGTCTGCCTGGGTCAGGGACCAGTTTGGTTATCATAATAGTGGTATTTATATAGCGCTGAATCTTGTGCATAGACATATCTAAGCGCTTTCGCACCAGTCATTCTCACGCACGCATAACTCTAAAACTGGAGAAACTGAAAAGGAAGAGGCAGGGAAGGGAGGCTGTTTTGGGAAGAGGTAGGTTTTAAGGCCAGACTGGAGCTGAGTGTGGAGACTTGACGAAGCGAAAGAGGAAGTTCATTCCAATTGCAAGGTCCAGAGACAGAGAAAGAACGGCGGCCATCAGTCGAGAGTTTGAATCTGGGTATGCGTAAATGGAGTGGATCCGAAGCTGATCATCCCCATGACTCACCTGCTGCAGCGAGTAAGGGCGGGGTCAAACCAGACGCTGCTTTCATTCCGGATCCTTACGCAGAATTCCGGGCTTTAGGATCTGACTCGGGTTTGTCAGGTGAGGCGTTGGCTCGTTTTGTGATGGATGCGATCAAACAAGAGAAAGAAGAGGCTAGGCGTATCGGAGAAGAGAACCGTATTCAAGAAGATAGAGAGGAATCTTGACACACAAGGGAGGAGAAGAGGCTGTTCAGAGAGGCTGTTCAGAGAGGCTGTTTAGAGAGGCTGTTCAGAGAGGCTGTTCAGAGGGGCTGTTGGAAGGAGAGGCTGTACAGAGAGGCTGTTCAGAGAGAGGCTGTTGAGAGAGAGGCAGTTGGAAGAGGAAAGGCTGTTCAAAGAGGCTGTTCAGAGAGAGGCTGTTCAGAGAGGCTGTTGGAAGAGGAGAGGCTGTTCAGAGAGGCTGTTCAGAGGGGCTGTTGGAAGAGGAGGCTGTTGAGAGGGGCTGTTCAGAGGGGCTGTTCAGAGAGGCTGTTGGAAGAGGAGAGGCTGTTCAGAGAGGCTGTTCAGAGGGGCTGTTCAGAGGGGCTGTTGGAAGAGGAGAGGCTGTTCAGAGGGGCTGTTCAGAGGGGCTGTTCAGAGGGGCTGTTCAGAGGGGCTGTTCAGAGAGGCTGTTCAGAGAGGCTGTTTAGAGAGGCTGTTCAGAGAGGCTGTTCAGAGGGGCTGTTGGAAGGAGAGGCTGTACAGAGAGGCTGTTCAGAGAGAGGCTGTTGAGAGAGAGGCAGTTGGAAGAGGAAAGGCTGTTCAAAGAGGCTGTTCAGAGAGAGGCTGTTCAGAGAGGCTGTTGGAAGAGGAGAGGCTGTTCAGAGAGGCTGTTCAGAGGGGCTGTTGGAAGAGGAGGCTGTTGAGAGGGGCTGTTCAGAGGGGCTGTTCAGAGAGGCTGTTGGAAGAGGAGAGGCTGTTCAGAGAGGCTGTTCAGAGGGGCTGTTCAGAGGGGCTGTTGGAAGAGGAGAGGCTGTTCAGAGGGGCTGTTCAGAGGGGCTGTTCAGAGGGGCTGTTCAGAGGGGCTGTTCAGAGAGGCTGTTCAGAGAGGCTGTTCAGAGAGGCTGTTGGAAGAGGATCGACTGTTCAGAGAGGCTGTTCAGAGAGGCTGTTCAGAGAGGCTGTTCAGAGAGGCTGTTCAGAGAGGCTGTTCAGAGTGGCTGTTCAGAGAGGCTGTTGGAAGAGGAGAGGCTGTTCAGAGGGGCTGTTCAGAGGGGCTGTTCAGAGAGGCTGTTCAGAGAGGCTGTTGGAAGAGGAGAGACTGTTCAGAGAGGCTGTTGGAAGAGGAGAGGCTGTTCAGAGAGAGGCTGTTCAGAGAGGGGCTGTTCAGAGAGAGGCTGTTGGAAGAGGAAAGGCTGTTCAGAGAGGCTGTACAGAGAGGCTGTTCAGAGAGGCTGTTGGAAGAGTAGAGGCTGTTCAGAGAGAGGCTGTTGGAAGAGGAGAGGCTGTTCAGAGAGAGGCTGTTCAGAGAGGCTGTTCAGAGAGGCTGTTCAGAGAGGCTGTTCAGAGAGGCTGTTCAGAGAGGCTGTTTAGAGAGGCTGTTTAGAGAGGCTGTTCAGAGGGGCTGTTCAGAGAGGCTGTTCAGAGAGGCTGTTGGAAGAGTAGAGGCTGTTCAGAGAGAGGCTGTTGGAAGAGGAGAGGCTGTTCAGAGAGAGGCTGTTGGAAGAGGAGAGGCTGTTCAGAGAGAGGCTGTTCAGAGAGGCTGTTCAGAGAGGCTGTTCAGAGAGGCTGTTCAGAGAGGCTGTTCAGAGAGGCTGTTTAGAGAGGCTGTTTAGAGAGGCTGTTCAGAGGGGCTGTTCAGAGAGGCTGTTCAGAGAGGCTGTTGGAAGAGTAGAGGCTGTTCAGAGAGAGGCTGTTGGAAGAGGAGAGGCTGTTCAGAGAGAGGCTGTTGGAAGAGGAGAGGCTGTTCAGAGAGAGGCTGTTCAGAGAGGCTGTTCAGAGAGGCTGTTCAGAGAGGCTGTTCAGAGAGGCTGTTCAGAGAGGCTGTTTAGAGAGGCTGTTTAGAGAGGCTGTTTAGAGAGGCTGTTTAGAGAGGCTGTTCAGAGAGAGGCTGTTCAGAGAGGCAGTTGGAAGAGGAGAGGCTGTTCAGAGAGGCAGTTGGAAGAGGAGAGGCTGTTCAGAGAGGTTGTTCAGAGAAGCTGTTCAGAGAGGCTGTTCAGAGAGAGGCTGTTCAGAGAGAGGCAGTTGGAAGAGGAAAGGCTGTTCAGAGAGGCTGTTCAGAGAGAGGCAGTTGAAGAGGAAAGGCTGTTCAGAAAGGCTGTTGAGAGGCTGTTCAGAGAGAGGCAGTTGGAAGAGGAAAGGCTGTTCAGAGAGGCAAGGCTGTTCAGAGAGACTGTTCAGAGAGAGGCAGTTGGAAGAGGAAAGGCTGTTCAGAGAGAGGCTGTTCAGAGAGAGGCAGTTGGAAGAGGAAAGGCTGTTCAGAGAGAGGCTGTTCAGAGAGGCTGTTCAGAGAGAGGCTGTTCAGAGAGAGGCTGTTAGAGGCTGTTCAGAGAGGCTGTTCAGAGAGAGGCTGTTCAGAGAGGCTGTTCAGAGAGAGGCTGTTCAGAGAGAGGCTGTTGGAAGAGGAGAGGCTGTTCAAAGAGAGGCTGTTCAGAGAGGCTGTTCAGAGAGAGGCTGTTCAGAGAGAGGCTGTTCAGAGAGGCTGTTCAGAGAGAGGCTGTTCAGAGAGAGGCAGTTGGAAGAGGAGAGGCTGTTCAGAAAGGCTGTTCAGAGAGGCTGTTCAGAGAGGCAGTTGGAAGAGGAGAGGCTGTTAGAGGCTGTTGGAAGAGGAGAGGCTGTTCAGAGAGGCTGTTCAGAGGCTGTTGGAAGAGGAGAGGCTGTTGAGAGAGGCTGTCCAGAGAGGCTGTCCAGAGAGGCTGTTCAGAGAGAGGCAGTTGGAAGAGGAGAGGCTGTTCAGAGAGGCTGTTCAGAGAGGCTGTTCAGAGAGGCTGTTCAGAGAGGCTGTTCAGAGAGGCTGTTCAGAGAGGCTGTTCAGAGAGGCAGTTGGAAGAGGAAAGGTTGTTCAGAGAGAGGCTGTTCAGAGAGAGGCTGTTCAGAAAGGCAATTGGAAGAGGACAGACTGTTCAGAGAGAGGCAGTTGGAAAAGGAGAGGCAAAGGTTTGAGCGGAAGCTCGAGCTCAAACAGGAGGAAACAGAGGCCAGGTCTGTACAGCAGCTCACACTCTCACCCTTCGATGGCAAGGATGACTTAGACTCTGTCTTGACTCATTTTGAGAGAGTCGCCTTGCTAAACAAATGGAAGCTAGAGTCTTGGGCTGCCCGCCTGGTTACTTTGCTCCAGGGCCCAGCCAGAGATGCCTCTCTACGATTAACTGAAACGGAGATTAGCGAGTACAATTCGCTTAAGGCTGCACTGTTGCGCGTCTTCTAGATGCCGAGTCGTACAGGAAGTTCAGGTCAATGAGAAAGCTGGCTGATGAAACAGTTGAGCAGTTTCTTAACCACATGAAGACCTGCCTTTCACGCTGGTGCGAGTGAGCGGGGTGAAGACCCAGGACACCAGTCACGAGACAGGAGGGGGTGAAGACCCAGGACACCACTCACAGGACAGGAGGGGATGAAGACCCAGGACACCAGTCACAGGGAGAGGAGGGGATGAAGACCCAGGACACCAGTCACGAGACAGGAGCGGGTGAAGACCCAGGACACCAGTCACGAGACAGGAGGGGGTGAAGACCCAGGACACCAGTCACAGGAGGGGGTGAAGACCCAGGACACCAGTCACAGGACAGGAGGGGGTGAAGACCCAGGACACCAGTCACGGGTCAGGAGGGGGCGAAGACCCAGGACACCAGTCACGGGACAGGAGGGGGCGAAGACCCAGGACACCAGTCACAGGACAGGAGGGGGCGAAGACCCAGGACACCAGTCACGGGACAGGAGGGGGTGAAGACCCAGGACACCAGTCACGGGACAGGAGGGGGTCATGAAGACCCAGGACACCAGTCA
>JAAQRG010280389.1:0-13435 GCA_011634625.1 Babylonia areolata | reverse complement strand
GATGTACAGTTTGAGGTACAACTAAACACTGTATACCTATGATGTACAGTTTGAGGTACAACTAAACACTGTATACATGTGATGTACAGTTTGAGGTACAACTAAACACTGTATACCTATGATGTACAGTTTGAGGTACAACTAAACACGTATACCTATGATGTACAGTTTGAGGTATGGCTGAACACTGTATACCTATGATGTACAGTTTGAGGTACAACTAAACACTGTATACCTGTGATGTACAGTTTGAGGTACAACTAAACACTGTATACCTATGATGTACAGTTTGAGGTACAACTAAAGACTGTATACCTGTGATGTACAGTTTGAGGTACAACTAAACACTGTATACATGTGATGTACAGTTTGAGGTACAACTAAACACTGTCTACCTGTGATGTACAGTTTGAGGTACAACTAAACACTGTCTACCTGTGATGTACAGTTTGAGGTACAACTAAACACTGTATACATGTGATGTACAGTTTGAGGTACAACTAAACACTGTGTACCTGTGATGTACAGTTTGAGGTACAACTAAACACTGTCTACCTGTGATGTACAGTTTAAGGTACAACTAAACACTGTCTACCTGTGATGTACAGTTTGAGGTACAACTAAACACTGTCTACCTATGATGTACAGTTTGAGGTACAACTAAACACTGTATACCTGTGATGTACAGTTTGAGGTACAACTAAACACTGTGTACCTGTGATGTACAGTTTGAGGTACAACTAAACACTGTCTACCTGTGATGTACAGTTTGAGGTACAACTAAACACTGTCTACCTGTGATGTACAGTTTGAGGTACAACTAAACACTGTCTACCTGTGATGTACAGTTTGAGGTACAACTAAACACTGTCTACCTATGATGTACAGTTTGAGGTACAACTAAACACTGTATACCTGTGATGTACAGTTTGAGGTACAACTAAACACTGTGTACCTGTGATGTACAGTTTGAGGTACAACTAAACACTGTCTACCTGTGATGTACAGTTTGAGGTACAACTAAACACTGTATACCTGTGATGTACAGTTTGAGGTACAACTAAACACTGTATACCTATGATGTACAGTTTGAGGTACAACTAAACACTGTCTACCTGTGATGTACAGTTTGAGGTACAACTAAACACTGTCTACCTATGATGTACAGTTTGAGGTACAACTAAACACTGTATACCTATGATGTACAGTTTGAGGTACAACTAAACACTGTATACCTATGATGTACAGTTTGAGGTACAACTAAACACGTATACCTATGATGTACAGTTTGAGGTATGGCTGAACACTGTATACCTATGATGTACAGTTTGAGGTACAACTAAACACTGTATACCTGTGATGTACAGTTTGAGGTACAACTAAACACTGTATACCTATGATGTACAGTTTGAGGTACAACTAAAGACTGTATACCTGTGATGTACAGTTTGAGGTAGAACTAAACACTGTATACATGTGATGTACAGTTTGAGGTACAACTAAACACTGTCTACCTGTGATGTACAGTTTGAGGTACAACTAAACACTGTATACCTGTGATGTACAGTTTGAGGTACGGCTGAACACTGTATACCTGTGATGTACAGTTTCAGGTACAACTAAACACTGTATACCTATGATGTACAGTTTGAGGTACAACTAAACACTGTCTGCCTGTGATGTACAGTTTGAGGTAAGACTGAACACTGTATACCTATGATGTACAGTTTGAGGTACAACTAAACACTGTATACCTGTGATGTACAGTTTGAGGTACGGCTGAACACTGTCTACCTGTGATGTACAGTTTCAGGTACAACTAAACACTGTATACCTATGATGTACAGTTTGAGGTACAACTAAACACTGTCTACCTGTGATGTACAGTTTGAGGTACAACTGAACACTGTATACCTATGATGTACAGTTTGAGGTACAACTAAACACTGTCTACCTGTGATGTACAGTTTGAGGTACAACTAAACACTGTCTACCTGTGATGTACAGTTTGAGGTACAACTAAACACTGTCTACCTGTGATGTACAGTTTGAGGTACAACTAAACACTGTCTACCTGTGATGTACAGTTTGAGGTACAACTAAACACTGTCTACCTGTGATGTACAGTTTGAGGTACAACTAAACACTGTCTACCTATGATGTACAGTTTGAGGTACGACTGAACACGATCAGCAGCAGACAGCGGCTGAAGCAGGAGGGCGAGGCGTTCTGGCTGGACATGTTGAAGCGCTTCACTCAGGGCGTCCCCAAAGTCGTGGTCCGTCTCTCTGCACTCTGCCACTGCACTCTCTGTCTCTGTCTGTCTGTCTCTCTCTGTCTGTCTGTTTCTGTCTCTGTCTGTCTGTCTGTCCCTATGTCTCTGTCTCTCTCTCTCTATTATTGTATTGTACTGTATTACTCTTTTTTGTCACAACAGATTTTTCTGTGTGAAATTCGGGCTTCTCTCCCCAGGGAGAGAACGTCGCTGCACTGAGAGTGCCACCCTTTTTTTCTTTTTTCTTTTTTATCCCTGCCTGCAGTCCTTCTTGTTTTTTATGTTTTCCCATTGAAGTTGATTTATTCTACAGAACTTTGCCAGGGACAACCCTTTTGTTGCCATGGGTTCTTTTACGTGCACTAAGTGCATGCTGCACACAGGACCTCAGTTTATCATCTCATCCAAATGAATTGCATCCAGACCAACACACAAGGTCTAGTGGAGGGGTAAAATACTGGTGACTCTGCCGGGATTCGAACCAGTGCGCTCATGTTCTCTCGCTTGTTAGGCAGACGCGTTACCTCTAGGCCATCACTCCACATTAAATGTGTGCCTGAATACATACGTCTGTGTCAGTGCGTGTGGTGTGTTCAGTGATGAAGCTGTACTGTGTGACATGTACATAATTATGTGAGTGTGTCAGTGTGAGTGTGGTGTGTTTAGTGATGAAGCTGTACTCTGACATGTACATAATTATGTGAGTGTGTCAGTGTGAGTGTGGTGTGTTCAGTGATGAAGCTGTACTGTGTGAGTGTGTCAGTGTGTGTGTGGTGTGTTCAGTGATGGAGCAGTGCTGTGTGACATGTACATATGTTAGTGTGTCAGTGTGTGTGGTGTGTTCAGTGATGAAGCTGTACTGTGTGACATGTACATAATTATGTGAGTGTGTCAGTGTGAGTGTGGTGTGTTCAGTGATGAAGCTGTACTGTGTGACATGTACATAATTATGTGAGTGTGTCAGTGTGAGTGTGGTGTGTTCAGTGATGAAGCTGTACTGTGTGACATGTACATAATTATGTGAGTGTGTCAGTGTGAGTGTGGTGTGTTCAGTGATGAAGCTGTACTGTGTGACATGTACATATGTTAGTGTGTCAGTGTGTGTGTATGGTGTGTTCAGTGATGAAGCTGTACTGTGTGACATGTACATAATTATGTGAGTGTGTCAGTGTGAGTGTGGTGTGTTCAGTGATGAAGCTGTACTGTGTGACATGTACATAATTATGTGAGTGTGTCAGTGTGTGTGTGTGGTGTGTTCAGTGATGAAGCTGTACTGTTTGACATGTACATAATTATGTGAGTGTGTCAGTGTGAGTGTGGTGTGTTCAGTGATGAAGCTGTACTGTGTGACATGTACATATGTTAGTGTGTCAGTGTGTGTGTGGTGTGTTCAGTGATGAAGCTGTACTGTGTGACATGTACATATGTTAGTGTGTCAGTGTGAGTGTGGTGTGTTCAGTGATGAAGCTGTACTGTGTGACATGTACATAATTATGTGAGTGTGTCAGTGTGAGTGTGGTGTGTTCAGCGATGAAGCTGTACTGTGTGACATGTACATAATTATGTGAGTGTGTCAGTGTGTGTGGTGTGTTCAGTGATGAAGCAGTGCTGTGTGACATGTACATATGTTAGTGTGTCATATTGTGTGGTGTGTTCAGTGTTGGAGTACTGTGTGCCATGTACATATGTAAATGTGATGTGTGACAATGACAGGTGATGGAGCAGTGCTGTGTGCCATGTACATATGTAAGTGTGATGGTGTGTGATGATGACAGGTCATGGAGCAGTGCTGTGTGCCATGTACATATGTAAGTGTGATGGTGTGTGATGATGACAGGTGATAGAGCAGTGCTGTGTGCCATGTACATATGTAAGTGTGATGGTGTGTGATGATGACAGGTGGTGGAGCAGTGCTGTGTGCCATGTACATATGTAAGTGTGATGGTGTGTGATGATGACAGGTGATGGAGCAGTGCTGTGTGCCATGTACATATGTAAGTGTGATGGTGTGTGATGATGACAGGTGATGGAGCAGTGCTGTGTGCCATGTACATATGTAAGTGTGATGGTGTGTGATGATGACAGGTGATGGAGCAGTGCTGTGTGCCATGTACATATGTAAGTGTGATGGTGTGTGATGATGACAGGTGATGGAGCAGTGCTGTGTGCCATGTACATATGTAAGTGTGATGGTGTGTGATGATGACAGGTGATGGAGCAGTGCTGTGTGCCATGTACATATGTAAGTGTGATGGTGTGTGATGATGACAGGTGATGGAGCAGTGCTGTGTGCCATGTACATATGTAAGTGTGATGGTGTGTGATGATGACAGGTGATGGAGCAGTGCTGTGTGCCATGTACATATGTAAGTGTGATGGTGTGTGATGATGACAGGTGATGGAGCAGTGCTGTGTGCCATGTACATATGTAAGTGTGATGGTGTGTGATGATGACAGGTGATGGAGCAGTGCTGTGTGCCATGTACATATGTAAGTGTGATGGTGTGTGATGATGACAGGTGATGGAGCAGTGCTGTGTGCCATGTACATATGTAAGTGTGATGGTGTGTGATGATGACAGGTGATGGAGCAGTGCTGTGTGCCATGTACATATGTAAGTGTGATGGTGTGTGGTGATGACAGGTGGTAGGAGAACCCAGCCAGACGGTGATGGAGCAGAAGGGGCAGGAGGAGAAGCAGAGGATTGCGGCCCAGAGACAGCGGCTGGGGACGGAGGGGCTGGAGAAATGTCGCGTCTCTCTGGAGGAGGCAACCGCCGCTAATGAGGTTTGTACACTGGGCTGCCTGGTGGGGGTACTTCTGGGTCACCTTCACTTGTGGGCAGTGTGAGGGGTGCACAGTGGTTCACATGTTACTCCATGAAGTGTGGGGGATGTACAGTGGTTCACATGTTACTCCATGAAGTGTGAGGGGTGCACAGTGGTTCACATGTTACTCCATGAAGTGTGGGGGGTGCACAGTGGTTCACATGTCAATCCATGAAGTGTGAGGGGTGTACAGTGGTTCACATGTTACTCCATGAAGTGTAGGGGGTGTACAGTGGTTCACATGTCAATCCATGAAGTGTGGGGGGTGCACAGTGGTTCACATGTTACTCCATGAAGTGTGGGCAGTGCACAGTGGTTCACATGTTACTCCATGAAGTGTGGGGGGTGCACAGTGGTTCACATGTTACTCCATGAAGTGTGAGGGGTGCACAGTGGTTCACATGTTACTCCATGAAGTGTGGGCAGTGCACAGTGGTTCACATGTCAATCCATGAAGTGTGAGGGGTGCACAGTGGTTCACATGTTACTCCATGAAGTGTGGGGGGTGCACAGTGGTTAACATGTTACTCCATGAAGTGTGAGGGGTGCACAGTGGTTCACATGTTACTCCATGAAGTGTGGGGGGTGCACAGTGGTTCACATGTTACTCCATGAAGTGTGAGGGGTGTACAGTGGTTCACATGTTACTCCATGAAGTGTGGGGGGTGCACAGTGGTTCACATGTCAATCCATGAAGTCTGAGGGGTGTACAGTGGTTCACATGTTACTCCATGAAGTGTGGGGGGTGTACAGTGGTTCACATGTCAATCCATGAAGTGTGGGGGGTGCACAGTGGTTCACATGTTACTCCATGAAGTGTGGGCAGTGCACAGTGGTTCACATGTTACTCCATGAAGTGTGGGGGGTGCACAGTGGTTCACATGTTACTCCATGAAGTGTGAGGGGTGCACAGTGGTTCACATGTTACTCCATGAAGTGTGGGCAGTGCACAGTGGTTCACATGTCAATCCATGAAGTGTGAGGGGTGCACAGTGGTTCACATGTTACTCCATGAAGTGTGGGGGGTGCACAGTGGTTAACATGTTACTCCATGAAGTGTGAGGGGTGCACAGTGGTTCACATGTTACTCCATGAAGTGTGGGGGGTGCACAGTGGTTCACATGTTACTCCATGAAGTGTGAGGGGTGTACAGTGGTTCACATGTTACTCCATGAAGTGTGGGGGGTGCACAGTGGTTCACATGTCAATCCATGAAGTCTGAGGGGTGTACAGTGGTTCACATGTTACTCCATGAAGTGTGGGGGGTGTACAGTGGTTCACATGTCAATCCATGAAGTGTGGGGGGTGCACAGTGGTTCACATGTTACTCCATGAAGTGTGGGGGGTGCACAGTGGTTCACATGTCAATCCATGAAGTGTGAGGGGTGTACAGTGGTTCACATGTTACTCCATGAAGTGTAGGGGGTGTACAGTGGTTCACATGTCAATCCATGAAGTGTGGGGGGTGCACAGTGGTTCACATGTTACTCCATGAAGTGTGGGCAGTGCACAGTGGTTCACATGTTACTCCATGAAGTGTGGGCAGTGCACAGTGGTTCACATGTTACGCCATGAAGTGTGAGGGGTGCACAGTGGTTCACATGTTACTCCATGAAGTGTGAGGGGTGCACAGTGGTTCACATGTTACTCCATGAAGTGTGGGCAGTGCACAGTGGTTCACATGTTACGCCATGAAGTGTGAGGGGTGCACAGTGGTTCACATGTTACTCCATGAAGTGTGGGCAGTGCACAGTGGTTCACATGTTACTCCATGAAGTGTGGGGGGTGCACAGTGGTTCACATGTCAATCCATGAAGTGTGGGGGGTGCACAGTGGTTCACATGTCAATCCATGAAGTGTGGGGGGTGCACAGTGGTTCACATGTCAATCCATGAAGTGTGAGGGGTGCACAGTGGTTAATATGTTATTCCATGAAGTGTGGGAGTGCACAGTGGTTCACATGTTACTCCATGAAGTGTGGGGGGTGCACAGTGGTTCACATGTCAATCCATGAAGTGTGGGGGGTGCACAGTGGTTCACATGTCAATCCATGAAGTGTGGGGGGTGCACAGTGGTTCACATGTTACTCCATGAAGTGTGGGGGGTGCACAGTGGTTCACATGTTAATCCATGAAGTGTGGGGGGTGCACAGTGGTTCACATGTTACTCCATGAAGTGTGGGCAGTGCACAGTGGTTCACATGTTACTCCATGAAGTGTGGGGGGTGCACAGTGGTTCACATGTTACTCCATGAAGTGTGGGGGGTGCACAGTGGTTCACATGTTACTCCATGAAGTGTGAGGGGTGCACAGTGGTTCACATGTTACTCCATGAAGTGTGTGGAGTGCACAGTGGTTCATGTTACTCCATGAAGTGTGGGAATTGCACAGTGGTTCACATGTCAATCCATAGTGTGGTGCACAGTGGTTCACATGTCAATCCATGAAGTGTGGGAGTGCACAGTGGATTCACAGCTATTTACTCCATGAAGTGTGGGGGTGCACAGTGGTTCACATGTTAATCCATGAAGTGTGGGGAGTGCACAGTGGTTCACATGTTACTCCATGAAGTGTGGGCAGTGCACAGTGGTTCACATGTTAATCCATGAAGTGTGGGGGGTGTACAGTGGTTAACATGTTACTCCATGAAGTGTGGGGGGTGCACAGTGGTTCACATGTTAATCCATGAAGTGTGAGGGGTGCACAGTGGTTCACATGTTACTCCATGAAGTGTGAGGGGTGCACAGTGGTTCACATGTTACTCCATGAAGTGTGGGCAGTGCACAGTGGTTCACATGTTACTCCATGAAGTGTGGGGGGTGCACAGTGGTTCACATGTTACTCCATGAAGTGTGGGGGGTGCACAGTGGTTCACATGTTACTCCATGAAGTGTGGGCAGTGCACAGTGGTTCACATGTTACTCCATGAAGTGTGGGCAGTGCACAGTGGTTCACATGTTACTCCATGAAGTGTGGGGGGTGCACAGTGGTTCACATGTCAATCCATGAAGTGTGGGGGGTGCACAGTGGTTCACATGTCAATCCATGAAGTGTGGGGGGTGCACAGTGGTTCACATGTCAATCCATGAAGTGTGGGCACTTCTGGTTCACAATCACTTGGGGGGGTATGTGGGGGTGCACAGTGTGACATGATAACATAACATAGTTTTACAACAGCTGTTACATACCATTGTTTGAGTGGAACAAGAACTGTTGACAACAGCTGATATATGCCATAGTTTGAGTGGAACAAGAACTGTTGACAACAGCTGATATATGCCATAGTTTGAGTGGAACAAGAACTGTTGACAACAGCTGGTGTATGCCATAGTTTGAGTGGAACAAGAACTGTTGACAACAGCTGGTATATGCCATAGTTTGAGTGGAACAAGAACTGATCACAACAGCTGGTGTATGCCATAGTTTGAGTGGAACAAGAACTGTTGACAACAGCTGGTGTATGCCATAGTTTGAGTGGAACAAGAACTGATCACAACAGCTGGTATATGCCATAGTTTGAGTGGAACAAGAACTGATCACAACAGCTGGTATATGCCATAGTTTGAGTGGAACAAGAACTGTTGACAACAGCTGTTACATACCATTGTTTGACTGGGACAGTGTATGTGGAATTGTTTGGCATCAAGTACAATGTGGTGTGACACCAGGTGGAGCCACCAGAGTCCATCCTGACATCGGTGGACGTCCCCGGCACGGACAGCATCCACTTCCACCACCTGACCCCCTACTCCAACCCACCGGCCCCCGGCCGTGCCCCCACAGAGAACCCACTGTTCCCCCTCAAGGACCTGCCCTGCAGATTCCAGCTGGATGACCTCACCACTAATTTTGCCAGGGTCAGTACATGCTGCAGTTCTTTACACTTTATCAGTTGATTACATGTCTTTACACGTCATATTACAAGTTTATTGCATGTCTTCACTAACCATGTTACAGATGATGATGTTAGTGGACACCATGTTACAGATGACGATATAACCAGACACCATGTTACAGATGATGATATAACCAGACACCATGTTACAGATGATGGTGTTAATGGACACCATGTTACAGATGATGGTGTTAATGGACACAGTGTTACAGATGATGGTGTTAATGGACACCATGTTACAGATGATGGTGTTAATGGACACCATGTTACAGATGATGGTGTTAATGGACACAGTGTTACAGATGATGGTGTTAGTGGACACCATGTTACAGATGATGTTGTTAATGGACACATGTTACAGATGATGGTGTTAATGGACACAGTGTTACATATGATGGTGTTAATGGACACCATGTTACAGATGATGGTGTTAGTGGACACCATGTTACAGATGATGTTGTTAATGGACACAGTGTTACATATGATGGTGTTAGTGGACACCATGTTACAGATGATGATATAACCAGACACCATGTTACAGATGATGGTGTTAATGGACACAGTGTTACATATGATGGTGTTAATGGACACCATGTTACAGATGATGGTGTTAATGGACACAGTGTTACATATGATGGTGTTAATGGACACCATGTTACAGATGATGGTGTTAATGGACACAATGTGACAGATGATGGTGTTAATGGACACAGTGTTACAGATGATGGTGTTAATGGACACCATGTTACAGATGATGGTGTTAATGGACACAGTGTTACAGATGATGGTGTTAGTGGACACCATGTTACAGATGATGTTGTTAATGGACACAGTGTTACATATGATGGTGTTAGTGGACACCATGTTACAGATGATGATATAACCAGACACCATGTTACAGATGATGGTGTTAATGGACACAGTGTTACATATGATGGTGTTAATGGACACCATGTTACAGATGATGGTGTTAATGGACACAGTGTTACAGATGATGTTGTTAATGGACACAGTGTTACATATGATGGTGTTAGTGGACACCATGTTACATATGATGGTGTTAATGGACACCATGTTACAGATGATGGTGTTAATGGACACTGTTACAGATGATGGTGTTAGTGGACACCATGTTACAGATGATGGTGTTAATGGACACAGTGTTACATATGATGGTGTTAATGGACACCATGTTACAGATGATGGTGTTAGTGGACACCATGTTACAGATGATGTTGTTAATGGACACAGTGTTACATATGATGGTGTTAGTGGACACCATGTTACAGATGATGATATAACCAGACACCATGTTACAGATGATGGTGTTAATGGACACAGTGTTACATATGATGGTGTTAATGGACACCATGTTACAGATGATGGTGTTAATGGACACAGTGTTACATATGATGGTGTTAATGGACACCATGTTACATATGATGGTGTTAATGGACACCATGTTACAGATGATGGTGTTAATGGACACAGTGTTACAGATGATGGTGTTAATGGACACCATGTTACAGATGATGGTGTTAATGGACACAATGTTACATATGATGGTGTTAATGGACACCATGTTACATATGATGGTGTTAATGGACACAATGTGACAGATGATGGTGTTAATGGACACCATGTTACATATGATGGTGTTAGTGGACACCATGTTACAGATGATGGTGTTAATGGACACAGTGTTACATATGATGGTGTTAATGGACACAGTGTTACATATGATGGTGTTAGTGGACACCATGTTACAGATGATGGTGTTAATGGACACAGTGTTACAGATGATGGTGTTAGTGGACACCATGTTACAGATGATGTTGTTAATGGACACAGTGTTACATATGATGGTGTTAATGGACACCATGTTACAGATGATGTTGTTAATGGACACAGTGTTACATATGATGGTGTTAATGGACACAGTGTTACATATGATGGTGTTAGTGGACACCATGTTACAGATGACGATAACTAGAAACTATGTTACAGATGATGTTTTTGGTGTGTTCTTTTTCTTTTCTTTTTTTTTAGTGGGCCTCCATCGCCCTCTTTTTTCCCACATCTTCCTTTTTCTTCTTTCACAGACTCCTGTTTACCTTTGATGCACCACTTTCGCCCACACACCTTAACTAATCACTTTCATTTTGTTTCCATATTGTCTGGCGCAGCAGTTGCCCCAGTGTGTCTTGAGGAACGCATTCTAAGAATATTCTGTCTGTGTACATTTGCCAGGGTTTTTTGATGTTCTAGTGTTCTGATGCATGCATTCCAAACATGTATAACAAGTGATTACATCTGTCTGGGTTTATTATTGCCCAAGTGTGAGTTATTTGTTAGATATTGAAGCTTTTCTGTCATCCATCCTCTCTCTCTTCCTCCTCTATCTTAACCTATTACATAACCAAAGAAAGAAAGAAAGAAAAATTGTCATCTGTATCATAACAATGAACTGACCCCTTTTAATCTTTACATTTGTTTACATGCCAGTGGTTTTTGATGACCTAGTGGTTGTAGGTAACAGTGTATGTGGAGTTAGAAGTGGTAGAGCACATCCTTTCCATTGAGCATCTCAGTTCTCTCCCAGAAGGCGCCGTCCCTTGATCAGTCAAAAGGTAAAGCGAAAACAAGCAAGGGACAGCTGGGAAGAGTGGTCATAGTGGCAAGAAACTCACTCCCTTCCCAGCAAGGGAAGAAAAGCCAATACTTGCCAGCATATGCGTGTATGTGTGCATGCATGTATCTGCATATGCTTGTATGTTTTTGTGTGTTTGCGTGCATGCAAGCAGTTTATATTATGAAATCTTACAAATCTGACGATATCTAAGTTGTTTTTTAAATATCATTGACAACAGTAATTTTGAGTCAGTTTTCTTATATGCTGATGCACATTTTGGCAATCAGAAGAACATGATTGATTTGCATCAGTGTATGGTCCCAGGTCGTGTGTAGAATCGGTATCCCAAACAAAACATCAGTTTCAGACAAAATTACTGTGACATTATATTCAATTAATATGTACTGGCTAATATATTCCCAAAATGCTTTGACAGGCGGACAGTGAAAAAAGAAATGCTCAATATAATCAGTTTCTTCTGGGCAGTAGGTACACCTTTGGTTGTCTTTCTTTCTCATTTTACACAACAGGATATTAGCAGGATAAATATTATGAAGATTTTCCATTGCAATACTCTTAAACATTTTTTTTTTAACATAGAGGGGTATCTCCCATATTTTCTTATTCAGATCTACACCAAATTTATAATTCCAAAACCTGATGGTACATGATATTGAGCAGTTGTTATTGCACAGTACTAATATAAGTCTTTACAAGTGAATAATTTCTCACCACAGAAAGGGGGAATATTTGATAGGTTGATGTCAGACCTCTCTTGTTCATTCATTACAAAGTTGAACTGTCAAACAGCAGCAAGAACAATATTGTACTCTAATATTCTTGCTGGGGACTCTCCAATTTTCAAACATATGTCATTATAGGTAAAAATGCCATGAGTACTGTCCATGTCTTTTACATGCATTATCCCACCCCTGACCCATTCAGGAAAGAAAAGAACGTTTCCCTGATACCTTATGTGTGTGTTATTCCATAATAGGTTTAAATATGGTGTTTCACCAGCTTGCATAAGATCTCACCATGTTTGCAAAACCATCCTTCGAAACTGAGAATTAACCAGATGCAACTGCTTAAATGCAGTACTCTTTACATTTGTGAAAGAACACATTAAATAACCAAAATTAGCAAACTTCCTGGGTACATGAACCCATTTTTCATGTTCTCCTGCACTACAAAGACACACCACCCATTGCAAAAGAAATGCTGACTGCATTTGCCTAACATCAATCATCTTTAAACCCCCTTGTTCAAAACCACTGCATACTACACTTCTCTTAACTTTCTCAAAAGCTTCTCTGTTGCAATTCTGTTTACGCCAAAGAAATCTAAAGAGTATTTGATTGATCGCTATAAGTACCTTTTCTGGAATAATGAAAGCCTGCATAATGTAAACAAGAAAAGTTTTTATTATGTTTATCTTTCCAATTAAACTTAAGTCTCTCTTCTCCCATGAATAAATAATTCTTTTGTTATTCTCAGTTCTGTACTCCCAGTGTTAGTGGACACCATGTTACAGATGATGATATAACTGGACACTATGTTACAGATGGTAGTGTTAGTGGACACTGTGTTACAGATGATGATGTTAGTGGACACTGTGTTACAGATGATGATGTTAGTGGACACTGTGTTACAGATGATGATGTTAGTGGACGCCGTGTTACAGATGATGATGTTAGTGGACACTGTGTTACAGATGATGATGTTAGTGGACGCCGTGTTACAGATGATGATGTTAGTGGACACTGTGTTACAGATGATAATGTTAGTGGACACTGTGTTACAGAT
>JAAQRG010280388.1:0-10000 GCA_011634625.1 Babylonia areolata | reverse complement strand
TAGGTGCTTCAAGAGAAGAGGAGGACAGAGAGGAGGAGAGAAAAAGGAGTAAAGAAATGGACACTTGTACGAATCGAAATGTGTTTGATGAATCTTTAGACTGTCTCCCGAAAAGAGGCCCAGGTGTGTGTGGTAAAGCTTGGTTCTTCAGAACACGCGTGTGCAGTATATAAATAACAACAACAAAAAACAACCACCTCAGTGAACTGGATCCCGGATATGTGGCACACAGAGACACAGAGAATGGTGAAACTGAGATAATGATGCATACTATTTTTGTACCCCCAGAAGCTGGTGTGAACAGTCACGCGTACGCGATAAAGAAATTGCAGAGCACACACAGGCGGTGATAATTATTATTTCAATGATCACTTTTGTTGATTTTACAAACGAACACTGTTATTGAGTGTTCGGAGGCGATGCATATGGCTATTTTTAGCAATCTTTTTTTTTTCTTTTTTAAATGAAAGCAGTAGTGGGAACAGCTATGGGTATCAAAACATTTTACACTCGTTCAAGATGTATTGTGACAGAAAAGACTAAAAGAGAGACATATTTGAGGGGCTTTAAGAACACAGCAGCTTCACAAACGTGTTGCAGGCAACTTCTAACTGTTGCAGCGTTCCGTGCAAACTGCCACGATGGGTTGTCTACAGGTTTCTTAGGGTTGGGGTTTTTATCTACATTTCGGAATATTAGCCGGTAAGAAACACACACGCACGCACACACAAACACCTAGACACACACACGCTCTCTCTCTCTCTCTCTCTCTCTCTCGCACACACACACACACACACACACACACACACACACACACACACAAAGACGTCAGATGGTTTGCTTTCAGTGACATGATTTTTAAAGTAATGCCGTCAGTTCGGCAAAAACAAAGAAGATTAGGAACCTCCCGAGCAACTCCCCGAGTCGGGACCACCCACTAGTGGACCCAGCGCGCACCTGTTGGGCACCTGTGGCGTTCTGTGCAGACAATGTGCACCCCTATCAGCTGCAAAACATGTGACTTGCTTTCACTGTTGGCATTCTTTGGCGACAAGGTCAGATTCTGACAACTAGATTGAGTGCAAAACTTTCGTTTCAACACGCTCCACGGGACGTATGGAGCTGATTTTCCCTGACAGCATAGGGATTAGGAGTGACATGTGCTTCAAGCGTATAACCAGCTTTTTTTTTTCTTTCTTTCATTATTCCTCATTAACAGTGAAATACGCAACTGAGACAGTCATACCATAGACGTACGTATCAGTTGTTTACCTCATTCTGTGTACAAAGTAATTCTATAGGAAAGGTTGATTACTACGAGTTTGTACAAAGAAGTAATTTTATGAATACAAACATCGTCCCTGCAAAGACAGAGTGTGCCAATCAGCTTGGAAAACACGTGGCTTTCACAGTTGACATTCTAGGGCGACTAGGTCAGATTCTGACAGTCGACGATGAGTGCAGAGTCGTTTCAAGACGTTCAGGTCTGCTGCGCAATGTGTGTGGAATGATGGTCTTTTACAACGCCCGAAGCAGAAGTGACAATTTGCTTCAAGCGTGTAAGCCGGCAGTGAATATTTCATTCGTGATTGACAGTGTACCACCACACAACCAAACCAGACGTTCCCCCAGCCGTGTGTTTTTTAACTCTTATTTTACCTCACTTTGTGTACAAAATGGATCTATACATATTCTTATGAGTTTATCCGAAGACGCGGAACATATCCGAAGACGCGGAACACAAAACAGCACCCCCCATCCCCCCCACAAAAAAGAACCCCCCACTCCCCCCCGAAAAAAAAAACTTCCTGTATCCCACCCGACTTTCTTCTACACGTTTTGAGTCTTGTTTTGTCACAACACTTTGGTGTGACTGCATAATGCTGCATGGAGTTGTCGGTGTTTCAGTCTCATTGTGAACGTTTTTGTAAACAACAGCGGTGTGAGATATGAAAGTGCAGTCCATATTATTTTAACTCTATTGGGTCAAGGGCTATGGAATGCTGTATGTGTAATACATGCAAAACAAGCAGCTATTGTTGCATTCATCAAAGCAGGCACTTTGCCCGAAAGAAATTTCCCGTCGAGACATCAAGGTATATGTTCTTGCGTGTGTGCGTGCGTGCGCGCGCGCGTGTGCGCACTTGTGTCTGTCCGCGACCTTGAATGTATGTGTGTATGTTGGCACGCTTGTGTGTGTGTGTGTCCTGTTTTCTTTGAGCAGGTCAGTCAGTGATTTCCAACTGATAGGAAATTTGAACACAACAGTGAACGGTGATGAGCCAATTCTGAAGTTTACCATCCATCAGAGGAAAATCTCTCTCTCTCTCTCTCTCTCTCTCTCTCTCTCTCTTGTCATTCAATTGCCTATCTCTCTTGCTCGTTCTTCCCTCTCTAGTCACTTCGTGAAGGTAAATTGTAATTTGGTATTTATGTTTATTTATGATGATTATAAATCAACTGCTCATGGAAACAAATGTCTTTTTTCTCCAAGTTACATAATAGCTTCGCAGGCTTTATGAATTTTCCTTTCTTCCTTTCTTTATATATTGTTTTACTTCTTTCCTCCTTGTTATCCTAAGTTCTTTTTCCTTTCCTTCTTTCGTTTCTTCCACGTTCCTCGCTCTATACTTTTCTATTTCTTTAATTTTTTTAGTCTGATGATATGGATTTATCCATCATAGGTTTAACTTGACGAAACACGATAATGAGGTTAAGATAGAACTTTGATAACCATGATGATGAGATAAAAATAGAACTTTAATAAACACGAAAATGATGAAATGGAACTTTGATAAGACAAGATTGTGATGTTAAAATGGAACTTTAATGAAACACGATAATGTGGCTAAAATGGAACTTTAAAAAAACACGATAATGTGATTAAAATGGAACTTTGATAAACACGATATTAAGGTAAACATGGAACACTGATGCACACGATAAATGAGGTTAAAATGGTATGTCTGCAATGTATTGATATGCTTTGTACGTATAAGTGGGCTAGGTTGAAATGGAACGCTAATACACACATTAATGAGGTTAAAATGGAACTTTAATAGACACGATGAATCAGGTTAAAATGGTACCTCTGCAGTGTATCGGTATGCTTTGTACGTATAACTAGGCCAGGTTAAAATGGAACGTTAATAAACATGCTAATGAGGTTACAATGGAACTTTGATACACACGCAGAATGAGGTTAAAATGGTATCTCTGTAATGTATTGGTATGCTTTGTACGTATAACTGGGTCAGGTTAAAATGGAACGTTAATAAACACGTTAATGAGGTTACTGAGAATTGAACTTTAATAGACACGATAAATTAGGTTAAAATGGCACTTTATTAGACACGAAAAGTGAGGTTAGATTAGGTATCTCTGCAATGTATTGGTACGGTTTGTGCGTATAACTGGGTCAATTTAAAATGGAACTTCAATAGACACAATAAATGAGGTTAAAATGCGTGCAATGTATTCGCACGCTCTGTACGTATAACTCGGTCAGGTTAGAATGGAACTTTAATAGACACAATAAATGAGGTTAAAAGGGTATCTCTGCAGTGTATTGGTACGCTCTGTACGTATTAACTGGGCCAGTATGTAGACCGGGGGACGTAGGTCAGTGAGCACAGGGAGGAAGAGCTGTTTTCGCTAAAGCTGATCAACTTCTAATGGCTTCGTACCAGGTAAACCCTCACAGCATGACACGAAGACATCCCACGCAGCGTTGTTGTTGTTTGATCACAACGGTAGTCCTGATCGCTTAGTACTGGACAACCTCACCACGGACATGATTATCCTACCTACCGCAAAATGCCAACCACTAGTGACACCACTGGCCGCACAGACTGATGTCACGTGACTGCACGCGAGGGAGTCTTTTCTTTCTTTTTTTCTTTTTTTTTATTCCTTAAAATAGCTGCGTATGATATTGCGGATCGGTAGAGATCTTTTTTTGTGTTTGTTTGTTTGTTTGTTTGTTTGTTTCATGAACTAGTAACGCACCAGATAGTAACGGAAATAGTCTTCCGTATGTGGATAGTTGAATTATTACCTCGATATCCTAACATACCCCATCCCCAATCTCTCTCTCTCTCTCTCTCTCTCTCTCTCTCTCTCTCTCTTGAAGACTTCTGAATGTATGACTTCAGCATTTTATTGTATATTCCCCGTCAAAGGGGCTGTGGCCTATATGAATAAACCACCTCAATCTCAATCAGTCAGTCTCTCTGTCTCTCTCTCTCTCTCTCTCTCTCTCTCTCTCTCTCTCTCTCTCTCTCTCTCTCTCTGCGAGCAGCGGCATCACTGGTAGGCCAAGCCGTTTTCGCAATGGAAGGCATCCATCCCACAATAACAATAGTTATTATTCATCGCCAGGAAAAGTGGTGACTTCAAAGTAAATTCAGTCCTGCATGGTCCAAACCTCAGTTTATGATCGGCAAATCTATCTGAAGTCAAGAAGGAGTTCGATTTGTTTTGGATCTCTACTCACACACATATTAGCGCCAAAACGTTTCAAGAATGATTGTGCCCAATGCTTGCTTTCAGAAAGGCCGGTTCTCCCATTTCCAACGTCAGTGTGCAGTTCTGCTGCCACTGTGAGCCACACAAAGAAAGCCATACTGGTAATATCTGTCAAAAGCTCGGATCTGACAAATTTCTTTCTTGCTCGAGACAGACGCGGCGGGCAGACCATTAGAGCCCCACGACAGAAGACGTGTGTTTAGTGCTTCGTTTACCTGGATAGCAGGTAGAGCTCAAAACAAAAGGCGCCGCGTGTTTACGTGACAACAATGCTATTATGACGTGACGTCGGTCGGAAAGACACAGCGGCGTCAGGGGAGCTCTGGTTCAGTGACGGGGAAAATTGGGGGGAAGGGGGGGGGGGGGGCGAGGGGGTATGGGGGATCTCGCCGCAACGGTCTGGCATAACTTCTGTGTGTGTGTCTGTGTGTGTGTGTGTGTGTGTGTGTGTGTGTTGCAGACGTGATTACTTCAGGCTTATGTGTGTGCATGTTAATGTATGCGCACGTGTATGTATGTTCTCTCTCTCTCTCTCTCTCTCTCTCTCTCTCTCTCTCTCAGACACACACACACACACACACACACACACACACACACACACAGTCATAGCATGCATGTCAGACCACATATTTGGGGCCCAAGAAAATACCAAGCTGGGTTGGGGAGGTGGTGCTTAGAGCAGGGAGAGAGAGAGCCTGAGTAGGACTGACGTGCATAAAGCAGTAAACGGGGAGATTAATGAGCAACAAATAAACTGTTATGACATCCACTCTAGCACCGCTTCACATCAGCACCCTACCCACCCCCCTTCTCTCCCTTCATTCCCCCATCACACACACACACACACACACACACACACACACACACACACACACACACACACACTGTCTCCACTGAGCTGAGTCTCAATGGTCTCCACCAACTCCCCTCTCATCTGTTTCCTCCTCCTCCTCCTCCTCCTCCTCCTCCTCCTCTCCTTCATCAAACAAGTGGAGGCGCGGCAAGGGAGGTGGCATATATAAGGCTTTAGAAGAAGCAAGCGCCTCTTAATAGGTCGGGGCTTTAGGCACGCTGGAGTTTGGCCCCTTGACTTTGAAACAGATGTGCGGCAGCGCCATCATGTCTGACGGCCTTTGCCTTTATGATTATACGGGTATTTTGTAGATGTCAAAATATAGTGCTGCTACCTACCCTTTCCACCACCGCCACCCCCATTTTTTCCCCTTCCCTTGTATATTTCACCTCTTGTTTTGTTTTGGGTTGTTTTGGGGTTTTTTCTGTTTTTTGGTTTTTGTTTTTTTTAAGCATGGTTGTTGTTTTCATCAGTATTGTTGAAAGAACATTTTCTTGTTTTGTTCTCAGTTTATGTGTGTGTGTGTGTGCGTATGTGTGTGTGTGCGCGCGCGCGTGTGTGTGTTAAGGAATCAAGAAGAAATAAGAACAACCACACACAGTCCAAACAAGACGCCGGCTCACGAGTTCAGGCCTGAATGTTTACTACTAATAATAATACTGACTACTACTACTAATGCTGCTACTACTACTGCTGCTGCTACTACTACTACTACTACCACTCATCAGCATGTGCATCAGTGACTGAGAGATGTGGAGAAACATGTCCAGCTTTCTTCCATAACTCTTCAGGTTGCTTCCTGTATGAAGCCTTTATTTGACAGTCACGTCAGCATGACAAATGTACACAGGTAAACCCACGGGCGACCAACGGGCTCCCTTCCACAGCCCCTGGATAACGCGGTGAGGGAAAGGGGCACTGACTTGAACTTCAAGTTTTCAGTGACAGGTGCGGGTGGCCGAATGGTTAAAACGCTGGACTATTTTCGCTCGGCGGGCTTCCTGAGTTCGATCTCCTTTTGTTAAAAGCTGAGATTTTTTCGATCTCTTGGTCAACATGACGTGCGGATCTGTTACAACGGTAGTTTTTATTCTTTGAAATTGCTATTTCTTAGGATAAGTCTGAACATTTTTATAATTCCTTTTCGACGAGCCTGAAATTTATGTCGTCTGTTTCAGACATTCAAGTGCTTGACTGATTGATAGTGTCTGAATCCCCCATTCCTGTCTATATGCACGCAGAAGGTCAAACAAGTACATTGATGATCCTGTAATCCATATCATCAGCGTTCGATGCGTTTATGGAAACAAGAACATGCCCACCATTGAAAACTTATTACGGCTGCCTACATGACAGGGTAAAAATTGACGTAATGCCCACTGGAACAAACGAGTGAACGCAAGAGTTATAACGCACGAGTGCAGAAGCAGAAAAAAAACCAGACAGAAGGAACATAGAACGTGGAAACAAGTCTTATTCGTTCTGTGGGTGGGGTTGTACGAAAGAGAGGTACTTGCGAGGACGTGTGGTACTATCAGTGGCCCTGACAATATTAGGGATGCAGTTTAACTCTTGCATGCAAAAAAAAACAAAAAACACCTATGTCTATGTTGACAGGGCATGCATGGTTGTATGTGTTTGTTTGTGTGGGTGTGTGTGTGTGTCTGTTTTTGTCTGTTTTAAGCTGCTTTTTTTTCTTTTCTTTTTTCAATTTTCAAATGCATGCATAGGGAAAAGGACACCACGAGTAGATAAAACCGCACACATGACACATGTTTGTTGTTTTTTTATGTTTTGCTTAGACATGCACGTTTAAGCCATACACACGCACACGCAGACACGCTCCTACGAATTTACCCGTACGCGCACACAACCACGCATTGACTGTGTATTATTAGTTGACCATAAAGTTTACTTGATTCATGCGTGACTTCAAGATACTTAATTAATCGAATCGACAAAACTGGCAATATCTTCGTGCGGATTGGCGTGATTTTTGCCTGTTAAAGCCTGATAATTAAAGCTGCAGATACCGATTAAAGCTGGCGATGTTGTTTTGTATGACTACAGTCTTATTCTTTTTTTCTTCTCTTTTTTTCTTTTTGTATGCAGCTGTTCGTGTTGTTTGTAATTGAAGCTTTCCTTGATCGTAAGTTTTCTCCGTCATTGAAAACCGTTAGAACTGTCGCGTCACAGAGTCTGAGCGCAGTCTCTGAATGCAGTTTTCCGAAACTCCGTGTGTGTGTGTGTGTGTGTGTGTGTGTGTGTGTGTGTGTGTGTGTGTGTGTATCTGTCTGTCTGTCTGTCTGTCTGTCTCAGACTCTCTCTCACACATACACTCTCTGTCTCTCTCACTCTGTGTGTGTGTGTGTGAGAGAGAGAGAGAGAGAGAGCGACACACACACACACACACACACACACACACACACACACACTGTCTGTCTCTCTCACTCTGTGTGTGTGTGTGTGTCTGTCTGTTTGTCTGTCTGTCTCACAAACACACACACACACACACACACACACACACACACACACACACACACACACACACACACACACACACACATCTGCTGGCTGGCTTTTTGAGCTGTCTTTGGGCTTGTCTCGCTTTGAACCGCAATTATCTTTCATCCATAAGTGAGAAAAAATAGTACTGATAAACAGCGGTCAGTTGTGTATCCACCCACGACGATGTAATTCTATCTTAGACCAAAAGACAGAGAGAGAGAGAGATATGGCGCTTACGTGTTCAATGTTTATAGCGTCTATTTCAAATATGTATTTTAAAAAAACAAGATGAGTAAATCAATAAGGTGGTGCAGGGTGTTACTTTCAATTAAATAAGGAGAATTGCTTATGAGTGTATGTTGGTTATAAGTCTAGCTGTTCGTAAATAATATGGCAATTGTTTGTTACCTTTTTTTTTCTAAGTATGTATAATTCTAAAGAGATAGGGCGGTTTCCGTTTTCATTCGTCCTGTTACTTTTTGTTTGAAATATAGTACATAGCGTATCTACCTTTGATGTCTTTTCTTTTATTTCCTTTGTCTTATCTATTCTTCTTTGATCATCGCTAAGAATGCCGTGTGTTCATTTTTGAAGACCAGCGGAAATATTCCTTTCATTTGCAAAGCTTTCTTTATTATTATATTTTTTTTTATAGTAATCGACGCTTAGAGAATATCTAAGAAACAAAATGACATGTGTACATATAAGACATGATATACATCATAAACATTTTATTTTAAAATAAAATCGGTCTTTTCTTCATTTTCTCATAAATTTTGTTTTAGTGGCTATTCTTTCTTTCTTTCTTTTTTATACTTTTTTTCTTTTCTTTTTTTTTTCTTTTTGAACCTACACGCATTAAAATATTGAATTTACGAATGGATGATTTACTGACTTACTTCGGTTGAAATGGCAGTAAGTTCTGGTATTTAGAACATAGACGGTCCTTTGCCCAACTGGCACGACTTTTGTATATTGAAATAATAGCGAAAGAGGGATTCCGCACCATGGTCAGCACTTGATGCATATTTATTTGTTTTGGTTGGTTAATGGGGTAGACCATGCGAACTTGTTACGAACCTCTGTGTGTGTGTGTGTGTGTGTGTGTGTGTGTGTGTGTGTGTGTGTGTGTGTGTGACTGGACACGGAAATAAGTTAAGATTTGACTAATTATTTATCAGTTTGTGCAGCCTACGCAGTCCTCACCCCCCACCCCCCCACCCCCACCCCCCTTTTGAATAGAAAATGTTTTGTGTGATAATGTTTCAGGTCGGTAATTGTGTTTTCCCAGTAATTGAGCTGTTGTTTGACTTGGTCTACAATTCGATGTTCGATGTTGACCAATTTCTTATAATATTTGATTTACAAGCTGTTGTTTCAATTCGTCTTTGACTGAACATTTAGTGTTGACTGATTTCTTATGTTTAATTTACGAGGTCTTTTTTTAAGAGTTTCAAACGTTTGTTTCGTTTCCACTTTTAACTACATTTGTGTGCGAGCGTGTGTGTGTATGTGTGTGTGTGAGTGCGCACGCGTAGGTGTGTTTGTTTATTTGTGAAGTGTCAGGTTTAATCAGTTTAAAATGTGTGTACACAAGTGCATATAATTATGCCAATGGTCAGTACTTATTGCATGTCATATTTTAGTGCAAGAATTGATATCTGGATGAACTCTGGCTGTACAGTTTAGTTTATTTGTTGGCGCTGATTTATTGTATATTTTGGTATCATCTACCTCTGTGGAGACTGAATAATTATGTAACCTTACGTTGTTAAGCTTGTGAATACTGCTCTGTGGTCACTTTATCATTATTTCGTGTCGGTGTTTTCGGAATTTGTTTTCAAATTTCAGGCATTGCATATAACTATTAAATTTTTTATTTGGTGTATGAAAGCTGGAGGATGAAATAATCTTGACCGGTCGTGGTGTCTTTAGATATGTCCAAGCGTGATGTGTATCGCCAAATTCTCTCTCTCTCTCTCTCTCTCTCTCTCTCTCTCTCTCTCTCTCACGCCTAAACACACACACACATACACTCTGTGTGTGTATATATATATACATATGTATATTTACACACACACACACACACACACACACACACACACACACACA
>JAAQRG010280386.1:0-13424 GCA_011634625.1 Babylonia areolata | reverse complement strand
AGTTGTTGTTGTTTTTTTGTTTTTGTTTTTGTGCAGATGAATTTTAAGACATTCCTCTGTTTTGTGCTGAAGGTGTTTCACCAACTAGAAAGCAGCTTCTGCTTTATTTTAGATACATTGAAACTGCCATAATTTCCTTGCTTACAAAATGCTGCAGTGCATAATTTGTTCCACCAGTTTTGGACTGTAAAAATGTTCAGTCATGCTGCAGTGCATAATTTGTTCCAGTTTTGGGCCATGAAAATGTTTATGCTGCAGTGCATAATTTGTTCCAGCAGTTTTGGACGATAAAAATGTCCATGCTGCAGTGCATAATTTGTTCCACCAGTTTTTTGACGATAAAAATGTTTGCATTTGAGTACACATAAATACGTCTGAAATCCATAAAGAGAACGGTGACAGCGCACGCCTTCTCTTCAGCATTGACTGTTGTTTCCCAAAGGATGATGGTTTAAAGGATAGAAATTGTCCAAACTGAAATTAATCTTAGCTTTTGATGCTCTCTGTCTCCTCTCCTGTTAAAAGTGTGTGTTGTCGCATGTCAGTGATTGGCTTAGTGCTGGTTGTGCTTATTACTGTACCTTGTCTCTGATTACGTTAGCCTCATATGACACTGGTATTTGTGTTGTGTATATATATATATATATATATATATATATAGAGAGAGAGAGAGAGAGAGAGAGAGAGAGAGAGAGAGAGATGTTGACAATGTATCCCTTCAACCATTTCAATATGCATGAAAAAAATATATTTGAGTTTTTGCATGCATGTGGGAGAAAAAAATTAATATCCTTGTACACAAATACACATCACACCCACACACCCACGCACACACACTCACACACTGAAAAAGAGAGATACGTACCATCTTTATGAAACCTTTCATTTTATTCACCAAAAGTTCGTTTTGCATCCATAGTTTTCTTTATCACATCATAGGAAAATTCATTTCAAAGTAAACTGTAGGACTGATTTCATTTTTGTTGGAAATATTTTCGTTGTTTCAAAATCAGTTTCTCATGAGAAAAAGAAAAGTTAGCAGTTTACTGATTGAGTGAATTTTTAACAATTTAAAGTTGAATGGGTGCCGTGGTACATGGAGTTCATAGTATTCAATCTCTTTGTGATGGTATCTTGCTGTTGCTCAAACTTTGTTCCTTCAAGATTCTTTTAATGTTGCATAAAATGTATTCCTTTCATAAAGTGAATGGCAGTTACTTTAAATAGATGAAAAATTGATTTTTTTTTTTCATCAGTCAAGTTCTTTTCTAAATCACGGTCATGATCAAATAATGTTTTAACAACATGATTTGATTGTGACAGTGATATACAAACTTCATTGTTTATTTATTGATTTATTTCATTTCACCTTGATCTTTTGGAGTGTTATTCTGATAACAAATAATTGCAATAGCTTGGTGTCAAAATGCTTTATTTTTCTGTCTTTAATCCAGTATTATATATGTTGTGTGATTTGAGAGTCATGTAAATTTAAGATAATTGTCTCTGGGGAAGGGGAGAGGGGGAGGGGGAAGCCTCTTTGTATGTTAGAAATTACATGTATTTATCAACTAAGTGTATGCTGATAGTGAAGTCAACAGTTGCTCACAGTTCTCTTCACTTGCATTTTTTACATTGAAGGAGGTGGGTGGGGCGTGGAGGTTTGTTGCAGTCTGTGTGGATGATGGGTCAGCAGTACAGGTCATTTTGTCTGGTTCACGACTCCTACCTCTTCCACCACACCACACACACACCTTACTGCTGATCTACATGCATGAACACTTTCACTCTCTCTCTCTTACTCTGTCTTTGTCTTTCACTCTGTTTCTGTCTCTCTCTCATACACACGTGTGCACACACACACACACACACACACACCACCACGACCATATTTACATACTCAGATGCACACACACACACACACACACACACACACACACTTTCTCTCTCTCTCTCTCATTCTCAAACACACACAGACACATGCGTGCCCCCACACACACACACACATACACCCAAACACATGCATGCATTTGTGCACGTGCGCATGCACACACAAACACACACATACATATCCATCCACACATTCACTACACTCACTCATTCAGGCTGTTTCTGTATTTCTCCCCCTGCCTTCTTTGGGAAAACATTCTGAATAAATCTGTAAATATCACAATGTTATCAGCCGTAATTTTACGTAGGAGATAACTAACTTCAAAAGTTACTAGAATGCTCCCAGAGTGCATTTTCAACCTCAACCATTTAATCTCTGAATTTGAATATTATCAGTATGCGTAGATTCAAAACTCATATTTAAAAACAATAACAAAAAACATAGTAAATCTCAAACATAAGTATTAGTTGGGTGCAGCTGCAATTTTCTCTCTGGCATCAGTATCTTGAAGCCTGTAGGTATTAGTGTGGCGATAGCCTTGAGATGGCCTCAGTGGTCAGCAAGGCTCTAAGCACCATATTTTGATTTGATTTGATCTTGAAGCCTCCCACTGCATCAAAATTCAAACAATGAATATTTCAAGCTGAAAACAGTGACTTTGCAATGCACTGCACATTTTATTGGATGATTGTCAGTGTGAATTTTGGTTTTCTGTACCATAGTTTAAAAAAAAATTATTTTATTATTATTAGTAGTAGTAGTGGTAGTAGTATTTTTATGTATTTATCTATTATTTTTCATGTATTTATTTTATTTTATTTTTTTTGTTATTTTATTTATTTATTTATATATATATTTTATTACATTATTATTATTATTTATTTCATTTTATTTTATTTTATTTTATTTTTATTATTATTTTTTTTCTTGAGGCCTGATTAAGCGCGTTGGGTTACGCTGCTGGTCAGGCATCTGCTTGGCAGATGTGGTGTAGCGTATATGGATTTGACCGAACGCTGTGACGCCTCCTTGAGATACTGATACTGTTGTTGGTTGGTTTTTTTCATTCCTGCAAGGGTTCTCCTGTTTCATAAGTCTCAGGAACAGCAGACTTGGCATGATAAAGCAGTTGTGGATGATCCCTATTGTCGGCACACCAAGGTGTGGGTAATCTCATCACTGAAGTTGTCAGTCGTCGTCCACCACGTAGAAAAGAGGAGCAGTCAGAGGAGACAGAAGAAAGAAGAAGAAAAAAAAAAAAAAAACAAGAAAAGAAAAATAGCAATGTATCAGTTTGTACAGAATGGGAGTCAAGGCATGTGTGCTGGATTGAAGATATCTTGATACTTATTGCTATCTAGAAAAAATGTTGTCAATTTAACCCTCTCCCCCTCCGCCCCCGCCCCGCTCCGCACACACACACACCCTCCCCCCAAAAAAAATTTGCATAATACTGCAGTTACTTTGATTACTGTTATTGCTTTCTTTACCAGCCACACGATCTCCTGAAGGTGATAGATTTTTGGTATCGGGTGACTTGTGATAATTAATGTAATTAATGTTGTGCATGGTTCCACATTCATTTGTTTGTGATTAAGAAACATGGATTGAGTTTTCTTTGGTTTACTCTGGTGTGTGTGTGTGTGTGTGTGTGTGTGTGTGTGTGTGTGTGTGTGTTTCCAATGAGTTTGTTTGCGTTGGCTATCACTACCTTACTTTGTCCTTTCATTTGTATTTGATGTTATTTTGTTTGAGCCACAAGTGTTTAATTATTTGTGTTTAGGGTGAGTAAAAAATATTGACAAAAGCAAATGCAAGGCAAATGTACTTGCAGTAGACATTCATGTGTATGCATGTGCACATGTGCAAACTCTCTCTCTCTCTCTCTCTCTCTCTCTCTCTCTCTCTCAAGTACGTACGCACACTTGGAGCCCTATCTGTTTTTGGTGGTGTGTTGTGACATCATTCACTACACTCATACAGAATGCACCGTGACAATCTGTGTGCATGTTCTTTTTACCATGAAACTATTATGCAAAACTTGATGGTTTGCATGTTATTCAATGTAATAGGAGCATTTTCTGTTTTGATTGCTTATATCCATGGACTTGTTGACATGTCTAAAATGCCTATGTGTAAAATATGAATGGAATTGAAAATATCTGACACTGTTTGCATGGCAGTCTGTGCAGTATGTATGATGGTTCTACTTCTGGTCATGTGTTGGTCATTGGACAGACCAGCAACCTATCACAGTCAAATGAAAACCGGCGTGTTTGCCTATTGATTGGCAGTCGGTAGGTAATGTATGTTATTTCTTTGGTAAAGAATACTCTTAGACACAATCGACAGTCAACAGGTAACGTTTGTGATTTCTTTGATAAGGAATACTCTGTGACATAATTCGTTGTGTTATTGTCTACAACAAAACTAGTTGTTTACAACAACAAAACGAGTGTGCACAACTGTGCAAATTGGCACTGCTCATGTTTGCTCTTGAATATGCACTATGATTGTGGTAATGTGCTAGGGCATTAAACTGTGGAAGTCATTTACCTGGACCCATTGGAGTCTGGTGAGCATGAAAAGAGTCTTAAGATTGGATGGGCTGTGGTGTGATGGATGGCATCTTGAATTCCTGTTTGGTCTAGTCACGTCCAGAGTGTACGGAGTCTTGTCTGGAGTATTTGGTTTTAGTTTGTTTTTTTAATGTTTTTTTTTTATGGGGTTTTGTTTTTAGCATCTGTTCTTCATGTTTGGTCTGGATTGAGAGATCTTTAAGAGGTTTAAAAAAACAAAACAAAAAACAAACAAACAAACAACACCTATATTTTCTGAACACATTCAGGCAAAGTTTGTTTTAAAATGGTCATAATGTTAGGAAGTGACATATGTGTCCCCTCATCTTTTATTCATTTGATTACCCTGTCGTCTCTGTCTGTCTGTCACTCACTCTGTGTGTGTGTGTGTGTGTGTGTGTGTGTGTGTGTGTGTGTGTGTGCTTCACTATTTGTATTGGTTACGAACAACATGTGACATTTTGTCGCCCTTCCCTCGAATCTATTCATCTGAATGTGTTGCATTTTAAGCGTTGTTCGTATTAATTTTGAACATGTTAGCTAGCTGTCTTTAGAAAAGAAGCAAAAGAAACATTTAGAGTGAAGTGAAGTGCATTAGATTCAAGAATATAGCACCAAAAAAAATTATATTTATTTTTTTGTTCATCTTTCTGTCCATGTCAGTCTCGGTGTGTTAATGTGTGTGTGTGTGTGTGTGTGTGTTAATGTGTGTGTGTGTGTGTGTGTGTGTGTGTGTTAGAAGAGGCAAGACAGTGTGGGGCTTTGGGTGGGGGAGGGGGGGGAGGTGAATGTAAATACAGTATTAATTTCATTGCATTTACTTATTATTAAGTTTTCAGAATAATAATGTTACAGCATACGAAGAAGGGTCTTACACTGTTGAATTGATTTTTAGCTTTGCTGTGTTCTGTGTTCATTGCTGTGGTGAACAAAACAGTATGGGTTTATCTTGAGGGGTTTGCATTTGATGGTTACTTGCATGGTTATTTTTAACAAAGATTTCTTTGTTTTATATTGTATTTGTTTCTCCATTAAACATTTTGGTTTTAATATTTTTGTGTGGGATAAAAGACCGGATATATATATATATATATATAATTACTTAAATGTATATTGGACAGGGTGTGTATCTAACTATTTCCATTGGTATGAAATCCATTGTCATCTATTTTTTTGGTGAAATCAGGAGTTTGTTGGAATATGAGAAACAAGAAAATAAAAACTTTTGAAAAAGGAAACGCTTTTGTGTTTGTTTTTGTTTGGAATAATCTGACTATGTTGGTCTGAATGAAGCTTACAGAATTAGTATTTTGAGGTACACTTGTAGTAAGGGATTTGAAAGAGAGAGATTGAGAGAGAGAGAGAGAGAGAGAGAGAGAGAGAGAGAGAATGATAACGATGTTTTATTCAAGAAAAGCCATAGCTCCATTTGAAGGGGGTACACAAAAATAAGTATCGGTATCAGTAGCTCCAGGAGGCGTCACTGCGTTCGGACAAATCCATGTATGCTACACCACATCTGCCAAGCAGATGCCTGACCAGCAGCGTAACCCAACACGCTCAGTCAGGCCTTGAGAAAAAAATAATAAAATAAAATAAAATAAATAAAAAAGATAAATAAGACAAAGTCTAAAATGAGAGAGATAAAGACATGTGCATCCCCGAAACTTGAGCATGGCTGCCAAGATCACCAGATATACAGCAGTCATGCAAAAAGCCCGCTCACACATACAGCAAGGGAGCTGCATCACACGAATGCGGAAGAAGAATGTATGAAAGGTAAAGAAGCTTTTGTATGAGTATCCTTCAAATGAGGCTGTCAGTATTTAACACGTTATTGAATACAGGCATTAGCATGATAGGAGGCAAACACTGTACTACTGACTCCAGGAGCGCTGATTTAGCAATGTTTCACCAGAGACAGTTTATTTATTTGGTTAGTTTTAGA
Organism: Babylonia areolata; assembly: GCA_011634625.1. Classification (NCBI taxonomy): domain Eukaryota; kingdom Metazoa; phylum Mollusca; class Gastropoda; order Neogastropoda; family Buccinidae; genus Babylonia; species Babylonia areolata. The sequence goes on along the minus strand of JAAQRG010280386.1, from coordinate 7,006 downwards.
GTGTCTGCCATGGTTGAAATAATGCATAGTTTTAATCCTTCAAGTCTTTCAAGATTGCTCTATCTTCGTCACGGAGAAATGTATTGTTCAGGTAACAGATATCATAGCAATCTGCCGAAAAGCCGGCGAAAATCGTGTGACATGATAAAAACTGTTAAAATAATTTTCTGGCAGAATGTAACTTTGAAGCGTGCTGTTTCACTGTAGCCAGTTCACTGTTTCAGATATGGTGATTCTTGTCTATCTGTCTGTCTGACTGTGTTCGTGTGTGTATGTGTATCCATCGATATATCCATCTATCATAAAAAAAGGAAGAAAAAGAAGGTTTAAAAAAAATTTTTTTTTTAATAAAAATCATTAATCAGTGAAGAGATCAAAACCTGGGGCGTACAAATGTGGCAAAACTAGGAGTCAGATGGATCAGTGGCTGCAGCTTCCAAAACGTCTCGCGCAATAAATGTAGAAACAAACCGGCGAAACCAGTGGTCATTGTCTGTAGCGTCCCGTCCTCGAGGGACCACCACCACCACATTTTCTCCATCCTTCACCCTCGCCCCCGGCGTTCCCCACTCTCTCCCTCCACTCTCCCATCCTGCCTCCTCCTCGCTCCCACCCCCCCCAAACCCCCCTTTCCCCTGGCCCCTCCTCCTCCCCTCCCATGGAAGACGGGATGCGTGAACTCAAGCCATCACATACTGGCTGTAAGTGCCGGAGGCGAGGAGGTGGCTCAAGAAAAACACCCACCCTCGTCACTGTCTTCTCTTCCACTCCCAAGTCCACGAAGAGAACGCTGAGCTCGCGACCACACACGAACAACTGACCATCACGAGGTATGAGAAATAGAGTAGCGGTTTGGTTGAGTTTGGCCCAGTAAGTATCAATAGCTTATAAGTTCCAAAACTCAGAGTCACACCAATGCCAGATTCTGCTTATGGATTCTTCGCAGCTTATCAACTTCAGTGGCTGATCTGAACTTGAAGCAACTTGTACAACTTTGCATTTACAATGTTATTCCTGATTGTATTTATCAGTCAGTTACTTTTATATATTCATTGATTTATTTTTCTTTGTGTTGGGGGCCAACACACACACACACACACACACACACACACACACAAAACTGGAGGTACCCTTCTGCACACACTTCTAACGAGGGTTTCCCGGTTGTTGTTTTTTGTTTGTTTGGTTTTTTTGCGTGCACGTGAAATATGTGTTTGCACGTGAAATTTTGCATCACGTGACCCTCTACATCCGGCTCAGTGGACACGCAGACACAACTCAATCTCACTTGACTGCGCGATGTCTAGCAGAGGCAAGAATTAAGGGGCTGAAGTCAAGTGCAACCGAAAACAAATAGGACTACGTTATGCGGGAATAGACAACACACCGCGACTAATGAGCATGCCCAGACAATGGTACATTACAACAGAGAGTAGAGAAACACGTTTCTGCTTGGTGGCCATGGGGAAACATTGTTCGGAGTTTCATGAAAAGTAAGGCGAGCGTGTTCTTCAGTTTCATCTTGTTTTAAGGCGGCTCGCTTAAAATTATACAAAGTAGTATTTTAGTATCCAAAATTTTGGGACATGTTTGTGACGATATTAGTTGCTGTAAATAGTTTTTGCAACCATTTTCAATGGTTTTCGACTATTTTGTGGGTTATTGTGTTGTACTCAATTTTCATACAGATGTAGTCGCCGCGTGAAAAAACAACAAACAAACAAAAAACCCCGTGCAGCCATCATTAAACTTATCCGAAAAATCGTCTGCAATAATGCCTTCGTTCAGTTTGTGCCGACCAGAGAAGTGAAAAATTTCACACAGTAACCTTAGGGTATCTTCAAGAAGTCTGCAAAATATCTAAAAGTTCGAATGCAAATTATGCGAGTATTGTCAAATTCAAAACAGCATGTCAAAAAATCCAGTATCAGAGCTGTGTAATGTGACCTTCATCATGTTCATGCCAGCTGGCAGGATAGGATACTAAAAGAGGATATTACCAGAATGAATCATCATCGACAACAACGCAAACACGGCTAATTTATTCCATCCTTGCCACAAGCATTCCTTTTTTGTGTTTTTTGATGTTTTGTTTTTAAGAGCCAAGGACATTTCCACAGGGCACTATACATTATTCAACAGAATATGGTTGACAAACCCCCTCCCCCTCGCCCCTCCCCCCCCCCCCCCCCAAAAAAAGCCACCACCCCAAAACAGCAACTGAATTTACAGGAATGACTGCATCGGCTTGGTCACCGCATATAGGCACGCATACTCATACATATACAAACATGCCACTATATTCATACACACGCTCGTACATATACACCCATACATATGCACTCACACATACACTCATACACACATACCCATACATTCATACACACTCTCATACATATACACCCATACATATTTGTATTTGTATTTCTTTTCATCACAACAGATTTCTCTGTGTGAAATTCGGGCTGCTCTCCCCGGGGAGAGCGCGTCGCTACACTACAGCGCCACTCATTTTTTGTATTTTTCCTGCGTGCAGTTTTGTTTGTTTTTCCTATCGAAATTATGCGAGTATTGTCAAATTCAAAACAGCATTTCAAAAAATCCAATATCAGAGCTGTGTACACACACTCGTACATATACACCTATACATATGCATTCATGCACATGCATAGACACAGTTATGTGCTGTGCAGGAAGATGTCTGCGAGGAAGACGATCCTGATCACGGGTGGCTCTGGCTACGTGGGTACCCACACTGTGCTGGAGTTCCTGCAGCAGGGCGACTATGACGTCGTCATCCTGGACAATTGTGCCAACTCCAACATGGGTCAGTGTGCTGGGGGGAGGGGGGAGAGGGGCATGGAGGAGGTGTGGGGACGGGCACTGTGTGTGCGCGTGCGTGCGTGCGTGAGAGAGAGAGAGAGAGAGAGAGAGAGAGAGAGAGAGAGAGAGAGAGAGACTCTTGCTTTTTTGTTCGATAATCACACTGACGCATGATTATAAGGGCATTCATTATCACTATGTTTCTCCGTAAACAGTCGTAACTCGTATTGTGCATGTCCCAACAGTTGTGAACAGATTGAGCTCAAGATCAAATGGCGCGGGCCAGTTCCGCCATCTTCTCGGATTTGGCTAACTTTGAGAGAGAGAGAGAGAGAGAGAGAGAGAGAGAGAGAGAGAGAGAGAGTGTGTGTGTGTGTGTGTACCGGAAAAGACTTCACTGTATTTTATCCCACGGGCTTGGCTGCACTTAACCTTCGCTGGCTGTCGCTTTTGACTACACACGGAAGCTCATGTGGGTCGTCCACGACCCATACCTTTTAGAGACAAAAACCTGAATATTCCTCCAAAGCTTGTGTGGGTCGTGCACGACCCATACTTTGTAAAGAGACAAAAACCTGTATATTCCTCCAAAGCTTATAACAAAATATAGGAAAGGAAAACATATCGTAACAACTGATTACACACACATGCGCTCGCACACGCACACAGAGACTCACACAAACACATACACTCAGAAGAAACATACGCTCATGCATTCACACACACACGCGCGCGCGCGCGCGCACACACACACACACACACACACACACACACACACACACGCGCACACACAACTGATCACACACACAAACGCATAACACCACATGCACATACATACAAACCTTACTTATGCACACAGAGATAGAGAGAGAGACTGAGACAGAGAGAGACAGACAGACATACATACAGACAGCGAGACAGACAGACAGAGAGAGAGAGAGAGAGAGAGAGAGAGAGAGAGAGAGAGAGAGAGAGATGACTCATAGCATCCTATACACGCACAATCAAAGACATTCAGTCACACAGGTACATGCTGTTAGAGAAAGGAATGGAAGGGGGTTATAGCTGAAGACAGGCGAAAGGGACGGGGCGGGAAGGGGGGTGGGGGAGGTGGGAGTAGTGTGAGAGTATTGGGGTAGTCAGGCTATTGAAAGTAAAACTTCTTTATTTTCCTTCACTAATTGCAAATTAAACCTTCTGAAATCACTATTAAAAAGGTATGGGTCGTGCATGACCCACACGAGCTTTCGAGGGGTGACCACGTTTTTTCCTCTTTGAAAAGCATGGGTCATACACGACCCACACAAGCGTCCGTGTGTAGTTAAAACGCCACCTTTAATTACTCATTAACTAATTAATGAATTTTTTTTTTCACTTTTTGGCAAAAGTTGGCCTTTTAGGTGTAGGAAGCATTAAAGAAATTTCGTAGAAAAATATTAAGAATTGGCTGAGATATTTGCGTTTTTGTACCCTTCTGGGTCGTGTACGACCCACGATAGCCAGCGAAGGTTAAAGCGCGACGAGTTTCACCGGTTCTTTCAGATTTTTGTTTTCTCTTACGGGTGGTGTTTTAGGACAATCTCCCCACTTGTTTTTTTAATACCAGTTCGCGTGTGTCACGTGCAGAGGGCACACGTCGCGTGGAGCAGATGACGGGGCGGACAGTAGCCAGCTACCAGGTGGACCTGGTCAACAAGGCGGCCATCCAGGAGGTCTTTGACAAGGTCAGTCTGTGTGTCGTGGCGTGGCGTGGAGTGGCATGGAGTTTTTGAATGTTTGTGCACATGACTTCCACGATGTCCGGTGTGAATCTGTCAGATCAGTCATGTCGCACAGCCCATGGAGAGAACTTTCTGATCAACTGAGATGAAGCGATTAAAAAAAAAAATTGACCCCCCAAAAAACAACAACAACAACAACAACAACAGAAAAACACCACCATGTAATATACGCGAATCTATACACCTATATACGTCCGTGCGTATATAATGTTCAGAATTCAAGGGCCACCAACAGGATGGTTTCGGTAGTCGGGGTGGTGCCCCATAGCTGGAGGAAGGTGTGAGGTTGAGAGAATCTGCCGGGCGACACGAATTGTATTGATTGTATTGAATTGTATTGTATTACTCTCTTTTATTTATTTATTATTATTTTTTTGTTTTGTTTTGTTTTGTTTTGTTTTGTCACAACAGATTTCTCTGTGTGAAATTCAGGCTGCTCTCACCAGGGAGAGCGCGTCGCTACACTGATAGCGCCACACCCCTTTTTTTCTGCCTGCAATTTTATTTGTTTTCCAATGGTGACTCATGGACAGGGAGAGAGAAGGCGAGAGTAAGGTTGAATCCAGTAGGAGCTGATTGGAACGTTCCCACACAATAGACAAATTGCACTGTTAACGACAAAAATCAAAACTGGCTAAAAACAACAACAAAAAAACCCAGAAAAACAAAACACACACACACACACACACAGAGAGAAAGAGAACGGATCTCATTAAACCCAGGACCGTGCAGTATTAAACAATCAACAATGGGGATGATGTTCTCATAAGACGAGCACACACGACTTTAGTGACGTTCAGCATTCCGCGCCACAACTTGCAGTGCAGACAAAGACACGGTGACAAGAGACATCGAGTCAACCCAGAGGCAGATTCTGTCGTGTAGGAACCAACCCAGCAACGTTTTGATCTCAGGTTTTGTTATACAGTATGTACATGATGGTGTGAGTGGATGAACCCGAAGCCAACGCATGTGATAGCAGTGGATGTGTGTGTGTTCAATTTCATTTTATATCTATCCACATTAAGTGATATAAGATGCGTGCTTGCTTATGTTCGTGCGTGTGTGTGTGTGTGTGTGTGTGTGTATGTATGTATCTGTGTAGACTGTCCTGTGCAGCACAAGATCTACTGCGTGATCCATATGGCCAGTCTGAAGGCTGTGGGCGAGTCGTGCAAGAGGCCCTTCTTCTACTACAAGGCCAACCTCTTCAGCGCCATCAACCTGATCGAGGTAAGACTGGACTCGTGCTTGTAGGTCCCCGTGGCTTCCAGTCCTGTGGTGTGAGCCAACTGACGGGAGACTGTAGTTTGAGGAACGTGGTATTGTATTGTACTGGGGGTTAGGGGGTGCACGGGAGGGATAGTACCTCTAGAGGGGGGGCTTGTCACGCTCTTCTGGGAGTGGTTCATCCTCTATTGGTCCCCACCGGCACCAGCTCTCACCGATGGGTCTCTTTGTATTGCTCTCTTTGTCACAACAGATTTCTCTATGTGTAATTCGGGTGGCTCTCCCCAGGGAGAGTGCGTCTCTTCACTAAGAGCGCCACCCTTTTGTGTGTGTGTTTTTTTGTGTTTGTTTTTTCTTCCGGCAATTTTGTTTTCCTATCGAAGTGGATTTTTTTTAAAACATTATTTTATCAGGGACAACCCTTCTGTTGCCGTGGTTTCTTTTACGTGCGCTAAGTGCATGCTGCACACGGGACCTGGGTTTAACGTCTCAGCGTCAAGACCACCACCCAAGGTCCAGTGGAGGGGGAGAAAATACTGGCGACTATGGATTTAGAACCAGTGCGCTCGAGATTCTCTCGCTTTCTAGGCGGACTGCGTTACCTCTAGGCCAACACTCCGCTTCCCGAAGGAGACGCTTAGTCAGTCTGGTTCCACGACTAAACGGTATTATCGTCAGTTTTTGGCTTAGAGGGTGCTGCTCTGATAATGTTTTTAATCAGATCAGGCACCACAGAAAACTAAGTCGGACTCCGCAGCAGCGCAGGGTCTCTCCCTGTGTGTGGCCATGTGGCGACCAAGCACAGACAGTTGCGTATGGATTGCCGGTGGTGACTCGACGGGAACAAGACCGGGTATGGCTGTGTATGGAGTCTTGGGGACTAGAGGCATGGAGGCCATGCAATGTAAACGATGAAAGTGGATAAGAAGAAAAAAACAACAAAAAACAAAAACAAAAACACACACACAAATACCTGAGAATATGCAAGTATACAAAAATTGGCCTCAGTGTGATGGTTTATCATATAATGAAACGAACGCAAATTGTGTGCCTTTTATTCTTTCAAAGTTTCACAAACCGCTTTGCGCCCTAAAGGCCAAGTGTTCAGTGCTGGGATCTAGGAGCTGTGAAGGTCTGTTTTTGAAGGAGTGTGGACCCAGCCAGCGCCGGGC
>JAAQRG010280381.1:7500-13394 GCA_011634625.1 Babylonia areolata | reverse complement strand
CCTCCCACCCACCCACTGCACCCGTTCCCCCTGTGTCCATTTGCAGACACCACGTGCTCGGGAACAGCCTCAACTTCCTGCACAGATCCATCCATCATCCACCACTCAGTCACCCGTCTATCATCTACCCACTCACACATACATCCACCCGTCCAAACACCCCACCGACCCACTGCACCCGTTCCCCCCTTGTGTCCATTTGCAGACTTCACGTGCCCAAGGAAAGCCTCACCTTCCTGCACTACAGACTGTGCAAGGAGGTCAAGTGGAACCACTGTGACTTCGAGCGCACCAGGGACCCGTGCCTCCTCAGGTTCAAACCCAGCTGGGTGCTGGCCCTCAGCCGGCTGCCCCTCGTGAGGCTGGGCTGCAGCAGGGACTACAACCGCTCTGTGGCTGCAGAGGCCCGCAGGGGTGGTGGGCAGGCGGTGAAGGCGGCGACCCCGTGACTTGTACTTTCACTGCACGTGCTGCACGTGTTTTTTGATTTTTTGTTGTTGTTGTTGTTTTTTTTTTGCACGTGCATTACTCTTGATATGCATGTAGCCTTGATCTTGACATTCTGTTCGCGTGCCGTGTCCTTGACATTCTGCGCGTGCCGTGTCCTTGACATTCTGTGCGTGACATGTCCTTGACACTCTGTACGCGCCTTGTACGTGACATTCTGTGCGTGATGTGTCCTTGAATTCATCTTTTTTTTAATTCTTTTTTTTAGTGGGTTTAGGTTGGGCAAGTGGGGAGGAAGTTAGCCCCACTTTTTTGTGAATTTGTTAGATCTTTCTATAGTCTTGAATGTTTGTGTGTCTGTGTCGAATGAAATGAATACAGATCTGTTTTTTGTTTTATTCGTATTGCTCTTGAGTGGTCTGTTTTCCGTTGTGGCCTTTTTGCGAGAGAATTCACGTCGGTGGAGGTTTCCCCACCCTTTTCGGAGCGCTGAAGAAGGAACTTTACATTGTTGTTGTTGTTGTTCCTCCTCCTCCTCCTCCTCCTTCTTCTTCTTCTTCTGCTTTCCCTTCTTAATATCATTAGCATCATCATGAAGATCATGATTATTGTAATTATTGTCGTCACCACCACCACCACCATCATCATCATCGTCATCATCATCATCATAATGTATCTTCAAATTAGTAGGAAGGGTGAGGGGTTATGAAGGAGAAAGGAAGGGGAGGGAAGAAAAGATGACATCAAAAGACACCCGACTTTGTTAAGTCTGTGGTCCTCTTCTTCTTCTTCTTCTGCTCCTCCTCTTCCTCCTCCTCCTCCTTCTTCTTCTTCTGCTCCTCCTCTTCCTCGTCCTCCTCCTCCTTCGTCTTCTGCGTTCGTGGGCTGCAGCTCCAACGTTCACTCGTATACACGAGTGGGCTTTTAATTTTACGTGTGACTGTTTTTACCCTCCGCTGTATAAACAGTGATACTATGGTCAGAGAATGGTGGTGGGGGCAGGGCGTAAAGGAAGGGGGTGGGTGGGTAAGGGAGGTGTGAAAGGGAAGAGGGGAGAATGAGGAAGGGGGTGGGGGTGAGAAGGGGTGTGTGTGTGTGGGCGGGAAGGTGGGGAGGCAATGACAAGAATCATAATCTAATACTAAAGCAAGTGATGGAGTGGAGTGATAGCCAAGAGTTAGGACGTCCGCCTAGAAAGCGAGAGAATCTGAGCGCACTGGTTCGAACCACGGCCCAGTCATCAATATTTTCTCTCCCTCCACTAGACCTTGATTGGTGGTCTGGACACTAGTTACTCGGATGAGACTATAAACCAAAGTCCCGTGTGCAGCATGCACGTAGCGCACGTAAAAGAACCCACGGCAACAAAAGGGTTGTCCCTGGCAAAATTCCGAAGAAAAATACACTTCGCTAGGAAAAACAAATAAAACTGCATGCACGCAGGGAAAAAAATACAAAAATATGGGTGGCGCTCTCAGTGTAGCGACGCGCTCTCCCTGTGGAGAGCAGCCGGAATTTCACACAGAGAAATCAGTTATGACCAAAAAGAAAAAAAACAAAAAACAAAACAAAAAAAACAACAACAAAAACAAACAAACAAACAAAAAAGAAAAAAAAAGAAAAAAAACAAAACAAAAACAAAACAAATACAAGTTTCCATAGCATGATAACTGTTCGTTATTGTTAGGGGAATGAACTGGTAGTATTAGCAGCATTGACTTGGAAGTTGTGTACCATTGAAACGAAGAGAGTTACTTCTCTTGTTGTTTATTGTAACGAAGCAACCACCGCAACAGCCTTTGTTCTGGCAGTGTCACCCCACCCTCATTCCCACCAGAACGACGATGATGATAATTTGTATTTCTAATTTGTAGAAATACAAATCTCTCTCTCTCTCTCACTCTCTCTCTCTGTCTCTCTCTCTTAATCATAACAGATTTCTCTGTGTGAAATTTGGGCTGCTCTCCCCAGGGAGAACGCGTCGCTACACTACAGCGCCACCCATGTGTGTGTGTGTGTGTGTGTGTGTGTGTGTGTGTGTGTGTGTGTGTGTACATATATACGTACATACAAACTTGTTATAATAGCAAACCCGTTCCGTTACCAAACAAACTTAACCAGCATCTGTTCGAAGTGTCATTTTATATAACTTTTTCTAACAATTTATCATCATTTTCAAGAAAAGCAAAACTGCATGGTAGAACAACAACAAAAATAGAAATTTTATGGCTTTTAGAGAAATATTTGGAAATAAACAAATGTGTGTTTGTATGTATGTATATTTATATATGTATATTCATTCATCAAACACACTTTTACGTAGAAAACAATTATGGATAACGTTCAGGGATCAGTAGCCCAAGTTAGCGTCAATACGTTCGAACAAATCCATATACGCTGCATCGCATCTGCTAAGTAGATGCCTGACTAGCAGCGTAACTCATCGCGTTTTGTCAGGCCTTGAGAAAGAAAAAATTATAAACAAAATATAACAAAACTGAATAAATAAGTGTTTTTTTAAAGCCCAGGAAATTACAATTTCACCTAAAAAAAAAAAAGGGGGTGGCGTTTTCTCTTTCGCAGAAACCCATTATCTGCTCGACCACCACAATTAACTGTTTTCTTAGAGAGATTGGTGTTCGGCTTTGGTCATGACCACAGAAAAACTTCATCCATGCCGGACACGTCAGGCAACCGAAAGACCAAATTCTAAAGTAAATTCTCTCCAGCCCACACGATTTTTTTCTTCTTCGTTCGTAGGCTGCAACTCCCACGTTCATTCGTATGTATACGAGTGGGCTTTTACGTGTAAACCGTTTTTACCCCGCCATATAGGCAGCCATACTCCGTAGCATGGGGTGTGCATGCTGGGTATGTTCTTGTTTCTCTAACCCACCAAACGCTGACATGGATTACAGGATCTTTAACGTGCGCTTTTGATCTTCTGCGCGCGAAAACACACGAAGGGGATTCAGGCACTAGCAGGTCTGCACATATGTTGACCTGGGAGATCGAATAAATCTCCACCCTTTACCCACCAGGCGCCGTTACCAAGATTCGACCCGGGACCCTCAGATTGAAAGTCCAACGCTTTAACCACTCGGCTATTGTGCCCGTCTTTTTCCAGTCAGTCTCAAGCCTAAGTTTTTCAGCGTCAGCCTCCGCTTTTCATTTCAATTTAAAGCCTTGAACCCTCAGCACCATCCTCTGTTTTTAGCTTCAGCTGTTTCCTTTCAAACTGTCTTCTCTCCGTCCGCTCATCTCTCTCAGCCTTCTGCTGAGTTCTACGAAATCACTGAGCACAATTCCTGCAATATCAAACTCTGTCCCCATAGACACCAGTTTCTCAATGGGAGTGAGACTTTCTTCCGCCATTTTACTTTCTTCCTTGTTGATGCACAACTATCAAACGTGAAGTTCAAAAGTAAAACCAGTCAGTGCCCATGTGTGCGTAAATCACCCGTTATACAATTTCCTGTCACAAAGGAGCCTAAATCTTGATTCAGAGCTGTTATGATAATTAGGACTAGAACCTCGTTCTTCGTTTACTTTAAACGAACTTTGATTATTACAACAACCCCACACACAAATCAACACTACACACTGAAAGAACAAAAGGAATAATTAGATATATACTAGGATTATAATTTGAATGTTTTATGCGTTTGAAATTCCATGTTGTGTGAAGATTTTGATTTGACGTGTAGGAATCAATAATTATTTCTAACCAGTATATAAACTGTATAAATGTATACTGTGTCCTCAGCTTGTAAAAGAGGAATGAATGCGCAGTGATTGTTTGAGTACACAGATGTGTGCTTGGTTAAGAAACGAGCCTAACCGGTGGACTAAACAAGTGGAGTGATGGCCTAGAGGTAACGAGTCTGCCTAGGAAGAGAGAGAATCTGAGCGCGCTGGTTCGAATCACGGCTCAGCCGCCGATATTTTCTCCCTCTCCACTAGACCTTGAGTGGTGGTCTGGACGCTAGTCATTCGGATGAGACGATAAATCGAGGTCCCGTGTGCAGCACGCACTTAGCGCACGTAAAAGAACCCACGGCAACAAAAGGGTTGTTCCTGGCAAAATTCTGTAGAAAATTCCACTTCGAAAAACAAATAAAACTGCACACAGGAAAAACAACAACAAAAGAATGGGTGGTGCTGTAGTGTAGCGACGCACTCTCCCTATGGAGAGCAACCCGAATTTCACTCAGAGAAATCTGTTGTGATAAAAAGAAATAAAAATACAAATAAACCTGGCAACAACAAATTCACTTAAACTAAATACAGTCACCCCGCCCCAACAGCCCCCCTTCTCCCCCAACCTGGACAAACGTCCAAGGTTGAACCGTGGATTCATTTAACCTTGCTGCCAGGGCCTGTTTGTTTTCAGGTTTACTACTACAACACACACACACACACACACACACACACACACACACACACACACACTTGCATATTAGTCAACAGGCTAGCAAGCCATGTCGCAGACACCATTTGATTAAGGGGAAAAAAGAAAGAAAGGACAACCATCTCACAAAAGTGGGACCAGATTTACAAACTGAGCTGAGTGATCCAACACCACACTGGCATCACCAGAACGACGCCACGTTAAGAAGGGCAGTCAGAATACCATAACTTTTTTTCTCCAATTATCAGCATCCATAACATTCCAACAACACATAGTCCTCTGAATGCGAGCTTGGCTTTCCACCGGCTGAGTTAATCAGGCAATCACAAAACTACTTCGCGGTGACAGTGACAATTTCCACTTCACGAGGAAGTGGACCCTAAACAGGCACTGAGAAAATCGTAGCATGAAGTATTGTGTTCTTGATTGCCCTTATAGAAACCCTGTTTCAGCGTTTCTGGATGTAGTTCTTCGGAGAGTAACTACAAAGTTAATTTTCAAAATTTTGTTCTTGAATGTCCTTCAAGTAACCTTAATCCAGCCTTTCTGGGTGTAGTTCTTCGAGGAGTGACTATAAAGTTGTGTGGTTTTTTTTTGTTTGTTTGTTTGTTTTTTAAGTACAGTACCATCTGCCAAATTCGAAACCCAACCCCATGTCACAAGGATGAAGAGATTCCACACTGCCATGGGCGATGCAGGCGCTCCTCCTGTCTCCATTAAACTGTGAAGCCGTGGGATTCAATCCCTTTTGCCTGTCTCAAGACCTGCCTCTCCAGACTGGCTGGCGCCACTACCCAGCCGTCGTTTTGTCTTCACGTGTTACTTACCCCGGGCTCTTCCCAGCCGTCGTTTTGTCTTCACGTGTTGCTTACCCCGGGCTCTTCCCAGCAGTCGTTTTGTCTTCACGTGTTGCTTACCGCAGGGTCTACCCAGCCGTCGTTTTGTCTTCACGTGTTGCTTACCCCGGGCTCTTCCCAGCCGTCGTTTTGTCTTCACGTGTTGCTTACCGCAGGCTTATTGCGTAACTTCACTGGTC
>JAAQRG010280381.1:0-5000 GCA_011634625.1 Babylonia areolata | reverse complement strand
TCTCTCTCTCTCTCTCTCTCTCTCTCTATGTGTGTGTGTTTATGCAGTGATCGTATTAATTGATCTATTCAGAATATTTTTTATATTTACAGTTAATTGACTTACATACACGAATGTAATGCGTTTTAAAATTTTATCTTAGAAAAATAAGCGCTGAACAAATGCTAACTATTAATTGGTATCATTTTTTATGACAATAATAGTTACCATCATTATCACAGTTATCATTAATCACATTATTATTATCATGGTTATTGTTATTATCATTATTATCTAATATTTATTACTAAGGACATATAGTTAGCATTCCACTATATTAATACATAAATTTCAGAATACACAATTGATATATTCATGACGCACATTTACTTTTTATGTAAATGTCTTCTGTGCTTAGGTGAAAAATGAAAACGCAAAAAATGAATGAAAAAAAAAGTTTGAAAAATACAAAAGAAATTATTATCATCATCACCACCATTAGTAGTCGTAGAATTAGTAGCTGTAGTAGTAGTAACGTTATCAGCAGTAGTAGTAGTAACAGCAACAGCATCATAGTCATCATAAACGGGGAGTGAGGGGGCGTGCAGGGGAAAGAACACCATGATATCCAGTGTTCCTACAACAGCTACGATACTGACACTTCCCTATAATCATCTCCCCCCCACCCCACACCCCCCAGCCCCATTGCCCCCCTCCCTCCTTTCCCGTCCTCTACACTCACCACTCCAAAAATACTAATAATTTAGAAAAGAAATGATAATAATAATAACAATAATAGTACAATTAACATCAATATATTATTATTGTTATATTATATGTAGTAGTAGTAGTAGGTCAAAAATATATCATTGACTGGAAGTAAACCCCAGTGCTAACGAAAGTTCTCCGTTCAAAGACCGAAACAGAGAAGCGTGAAGAAAACGCTGAAATTGGGTTTTTAGGTTGCTTCTTGTTGTTTTCCGTTTGTTTGGGTTTTTGTTTGTTTGTTTGCTGTTGTGTGTGTGTGTGTTTTATGTGTGGGTAGCTACAGCATGTGTGTAGTGACTTAGCTAATGGTGATTAATGAAATAAAAATTATCCAACCACATTCAACAACTTAAGCCTTAACTTGTTAAAAGTTGAAATAGGTTTTGAAAAAATGCATTTTTTATTGCAATATCAGCAGGTTTGCGCGCGGAGTGTGTGTGTGTGTTGTGTTTGTTTTTAGTCTTTTTTAATCAAGTTTTTCATACTTGTATTTGTTTTCTATTTGGAAAAAAACATTGGCTTTTATTTGTAAAAAGCAGTTTCTTCCCTTGCAAAATCAACAGTTGTTTTATCCGTGTGAAATCTTCACAACCCCTTGTCTGTTGCCGGACAGTCAGATGAAAGAGAGAAAGAGAGGGGAGAGAGAGATAGAGGAGGGGGCAGAGAGAAAGAGAGGGGGCAGAGAGATAGAGGAGGGGGCAGAGAGATAGAGAGGGGGCAGAGAGATTGAGGAGGGGAGAGAGTGCGGGGAAGAGAGAGAAGGGGGAGACGTCGAAGTGGAAAAGTGGTGGAGTGATGGCCTGCAGGTAACGCGTCCGCCTGGGAAGTGAGAGAATCTGAGCGCACTGGTTTGAATCACGGCTCAGTCGGCAGTATTTTCTCCCCATCCCCCTCCTCCCTCCCCACCCCCCTTCCACTAGACCTTGAGTGATGGTCTGGACGCTAGTCATTCGGATGAGACTATAAACCAATGTCCCGTGTGCAGCGTGCACTTAGCGCACGTAAAATAACCCACGGCAACAAAAGGGTTGTCCCTGGCAAAATTATGTAGAAAAATCCACTTTGATAAACAAAACTGTATACAGGAAATAATACAAAAAAAAAAAAGAAAAAAAAAAGGTGGCGCTCTCAGTGTAGCGACGCGCTCTCCCTGGGGAGAGCAGCCCGAATTTCACACAGAGAAATCTGTTGTGACGAGAGAAAAAAAAGAGTGATACAAATAATACAAATGATACAAAAGTTGATCCAGTTTTGGCCATGGCCCATTCTGAATGGGGTACAAAGCACATGAGCAATTCACAAAAATTTGCAGACTGGCTTGTTTAAATAGTAATACATTGACAGTAAAGCATAATGAAACCATATTGTTAACCACTTGAAAATTCAGCTGAGCATAATGGTGCGCAGCTTAAAGGCTTTGTATAAATAAATACAGAAATTCCTTGCTACTGATTCATTCAGAGAAGGCGGGGAGGGGGGAGGGAGAGGTGAGGGAAGAGAGAGAGAGTGGGGGAAGAGAGAGGAATGTGGAACAGAGAGAGAGATAACACTGAACACTGAAATTTTTTAATGTTTAAAGTCATTAGCTGTAAAAGCCCCAGTGACATAGTAGGTACTAATCAGAAAAAAATGGTGCAAAACAGACTAAATGGAACAGAAAGCAAAAAACCGAATTGAAACAACATACAGTAATAAGAGATTTGCGACACTTTGGCACTTTGTCATTAGCTTTACGTACATGTGACAGAGGGGGTAATGTACCTTTTTTCAGTCGTTCGTCTCCAACTTTTGGACAGTACACAGAAAACAAAGCACATATAAATAATATAATAAATATTTACGCATGTAACATCGACACACATCACATCAATACACATAATAAAGTATATATAAATCATGAAATATTTTTTTATGCCTTAACATCAAAACCCATCATATCAATACGAACACATATAATTACACACGGAGAGAATGAATGAATGAATCTTTATTTTCCAACAGTGACAAACATTAGCACTTTGGCCGACTTGCATATCTGCCGTTGTCCTAAGAGACACACAAACACATACGCATATAAATATTGTTATACTCAATACATGTATAATAATAATAATGGAGTCTCCCGTGTGTCCTCATATGGGAGAAGAGGCCGATTCTGGATGCGCAGCACTTCCCACAGGTGTTGCAAGGGAAAACGTCTCCACAAGTTGAGCCCTGCTTCCTTCGCTCACGCTTCTCCTTTAATGGCCAGCGTTCTCTTGTTTTCAAACGTCTTTATGCCACTAGAGCACAGCATCCTCCAGCAACAGCGGTCAAGGGCATTAGTTTCCCAGGAAGCGATGTCTGTGTCACAGGCTTTGAGGTTTGTCTTCAAGGTGTCCTTGAAGCGCTTGCAGGGTCTTCCAAGTTCACGGTGGCCTTCCTTCAGCTTGCCATACAAAAGCATCTTCGGGATCCTTCTGTCTGTCATGCGGACAACGTGTCCTGTCCAGTGTAGTTGGTACTAGATTAGCAGGCTTTCGATGCTGGGCAGGCCGCTCCTCTCTAGGACCTGGAGGTTGGAGACCCTGTCTTGCCACTTTATGCCGAGGATCTTTCGTAGGCATCTCTGGTGAAACTGCTCAAGTTGTTGAATGTGACGGCGATACGTCGTCCATGTTTCACAGCAGTACAACAAGGTGGTCAGCACAACAGCTCTGTATGTTTTGATTTTGGTGCTGAGCCTGATGCCTTTGTTGTTCCACAGCCTGTTGTTGAGTCTGCCAAAGGCGGAGCTGGCCTTGGCGATGCGCAGCGTCACTTCTGCATCAAGGGCTCCGTTGCTTCATAGGGTGCTGCCCAGGTAGCAAAACTTGTCGACTGACTTGATCTCTGTGTCATCTATCTTGATTGCAGGTGGGGGGCAGGCACTGGCGTTGTGTGAGCTAGCTGGTTGGTACATGGACTCGGTCTTGCTGAGGCTGATGGTGAGTCCAAAGCGCCTGCAGAAGGTTGAGAACCTGTCCATAATAAACTGCATGTCCTCATGGGTGTGTGCAGCAAGCGCGCAGTCATCAGCGAAGAGGAACTCTCTTAACAGTGCCTCAAACACCCTGGACCTGGCGTTTTTTTGTGTCTCTCAGTTTGACGCTGTGTTATACTTGTACATTATACATGTATAACTCAATACATGTATAATGTACAAGTATAACACAGCGTCAAACTGAGAGACACGACATCGCTTACTTCCGTACGAAACGGAAGCGAGTCACACACACACACACACACACACACAATAACGCACGCTCAGAGAGAGAGAGATTAACACCAAGCTAACAATCGGCACGTTGACTGATAACGCAGGTCTGTCATACATTCACTCACAAAGCCAGTCAGTGACGAGAATAAATATAGACATTCAATGTAAAGCAGGTATGGGTGGTTTTTTGTTGTTGTTGTTTTTGTGTTTTTCTTGTTCAATCAGCAGGTGGGGCTGAAAGCGGCTTTTTTTTTAAATTATAGAAATATGATTTTTTGGTGTAGTGTTTATTTTTATGAGAATAGTTTCTTCCCTCGTGAGAGAACACAAACACCAAGGTAGCGCCAGGTTCGTCTCCGCTAACAGTTGTTTTTGTTTCTTCGATAGACAATCTCGACAAACCCCTTAGCTGTTTTCGGACGGTCAGCTGAGAGAGAGAGAGAGAGGGGGGGGGAGAGAGAGAGAGAGGGAGAGAGAGAGAGAGAGAGAGAGAGAGAGAGAACACCAAGGTAATGGCGACTGACTTGTTTAACACACCGGCCAGTCATTCATTCACTCAGTCAGTCAGTGTCGGGAATGGATATAATTATCCACTTTCATTGACTTAAAGCCTTAGAGTCTTTTCCTTGTACTTTCAGCAGACGTTTTCCTTGTAGAAGCCTTTTTTTCATCATAAGGCACGTGCTATTTTTGTGTGTGTGTGTGTGTGTGTGTGTGTGTTTTCGTAAAATTAGTTTCTTCACAAGCAATATCAACAGTTGTTGTTTGTTATGTCGATGTCAAAATTTTAATCTCCACTACCCCCTTGCCCGTATCCGAAGAGTCAGCTGACAGACAGAGAGAGAGAGAGAGGGGGGATGGGGGGGGCGGAGATGACAAACACCAAGAGAACGCAAGGCCCGTCTCCACTAGTAAAATTAACAATTGTTTGTTTCTTCGATATGAAATCTTAACCGTTTCCAGACAGTCAGCTGACACACACACACACACACACACACACACACACACACACACA
>JAAQRG010280357.1:0-7500 GCA_011634625.1 Babylonia areolata | reverse complement strand
ACTTGGGTAATACCTGGTAAGTACTTGTTTCTGATATAAAGGACACACATGCATAAAGTGATGTTCGGATTCATCAACTTTACAGACTGTACATAGATAACTGGAATTTCAGTTGAAGCTAGAGAGAGAGAGAGAGAGAGAGAGAGAGAGAGAGAGAGAGAGAGAGACAGACAGACAGACAGACAGAGCGAACGAACGAAAGTTTTTTTTAACGAGGGAAGTGGATTAAGCATGCATACGTATACTTTTTTTTTTATCCAGCCCTGAGGGCAAAAGAGAAATGCAATCAAAACATTCACAAAATAACAAAAAAGGTTATAGAAAAATTAATACAAAACACGACATTCAAATACCCCCAAATATATAGTAAACATTTACAGAATCATAATCATCATCATAATACTTGCATTCATGACCAAAAAAAAAAAGGTATATAAATATACATGGTTGTAGCGCAAAGTGAGAGAGAGAGAGAGAGACAGAGAGAGAGAGAGAGAGAGAGGGAGAGAGAGAGAGAGAGAGAGAAGGAGAGAGAGATGATGGAGGAAGGGAAGAAGGAGGGAGAAAGAGACAGGAACAGAGAGACAGACAGGCAGAAACAGAAACTGAGACAAACTGCATACGTAAAAACAGTCACATGACAGACAGACACACATACACACACACACACACACATACACACGCACACACACACACACACACACACATCACTATAAAGTGTTGTCCACTGACTGGCACATCGGATTAACTCACTCAGTACGGCCAGTCCTCTCTTCTCCTCTACACAGACCCCTCGGATGTCCAGTGGGTGTCTGAATGACCCAACCTTTAGCTCCCGTCGTCAGAAATGTGGTATTCTTTGTCAACATTCACCTCTTCAGTATAATAGCCTTCCGCTTGCAATATTTTGATGGTGGTAATTGGGGTGAAACGCTGTTAACGTTGTCTCTTTCGCCGTTCGTATGGAGAGAGTTAACTGTTTTCTTTTCTCCATGAAAAAAACCCAATAACAACCAAATCTGTAAAATGGGATCACCCGCGTGAATGGCAAACCCACCCAAGTAACCCGAGTAACCGCACGGTCTGACCAAATTCTACTACTACCCCGGGTGTCCATGCAGGCTCTGACACACCAGGGTACAGCCAGCCATATAATTGTATTATACAGGGTTCATAGTCATTGGGATGAAACGATAAACCGAGGTCCCGTGTGCAGCATGCACTTAGCGCTCGTAAAAAACAACAACCAACAACAAAAAAACCCACGGCAACAAAAGGGTTGTTCCTGGCAAAATTCTGTAAAAAAAAAATCCACTTCGACAGGAATTAATAAAACTGCATGCAGGAAAAAATACACACACACACACACACACACACACACACACACACACACACACACACACACAGAGAAAAGGTTGGCGCTGTAGTGTAGCGACACGCTCTCCATAGAGAGAGCAGCCCGAATTTCACACAAAGATATCTGTTGTGATAAAAAGAAATACAAAATGCAAAATACAAGCAAAATAAAAACTTAAGGACCACCAAGAAACTACCTGGGGTGGGGTTGCATGAGCGAACTTAGCAGCGCAAAGTTTGCTTATCGTTACGAACGTTCCTAACTCCACAGTAAACTGCATAGTATACTTAGGAACATTCTTAGGAACTCTAAGCAAACTTAGCGCTGCAAAGATCACCTCAAGCTATCAGGTTAAGCAACCAGGCTCTGGTTTAGTTTTCTTCTTGGGGAGTTACGGCCTAGAGGTACCGACCGTGTCCGCCTAGGAAGCGAGAGAATCTGAGCGCACTGGTTCAAACCCAGGCAGAGTCGCCAGTATTTTGTCCCCGAAATCGACACGACAGCGAAAGGATTGTCTCTGGCAAAATTCTGTTGAAAAAAATCCACTTTGATGGGAAAAACACCAACAAATATACATACTATAGCCTACTACCTACGACAACCAAAGGATTGTCTCTGGCAAAATTATGTTGAAAAAAATCCACTTTGATGGGAAAAACACCAACAAATATACATTCTACAGCCTACTACCTACGACAACCAAAGGATTGTCTCTGGCAAAATTATGTTGAAAAAAATCCACTTTGATGGGAAAAACACCAACAAATATACAAATATACATACTATAGCCTACTACCTACGACAACGAAAGGATTGTCTCTGGCAAAATTATGTTGAAAAAATCCACTTTGATGGGAAAAACACCAACAAATATACAAATATACATACTATAGCCTACTACCTACGACAACGAAAGGATTGTCTCTGGCAAAATTCTGTTGAAAAAAACCCACTTTGATGGGAAAAACACCAACAAATATACATTCTACAGCCTACTACCTACGACAACCAAAGGATTGTCTCTGGCAAAATTATGTTGAAAAAAATCCACTTTGATGGGAAAAACACCAACAAATATACAAATATACATACTATAGCCTACTACCTACGACAACGAAAGGATTGTCTCTGGCAAAATTATGTTGAAAAAAATCCACTTTGATGGGAAAAACACCAACAAATATACAAATATACATACTATAGCCTACTACCTACGACAACCAAAGGATTGTCTCTGGCAAAATTATGTTGAAAAAAATCCACTTTGATGGGAAAAACACCAACAAATATACAAATATACATACTATAGCCTACTACCTACGACAACGAAAGGATTGTCTCTGGCAAAATTATGTTGAAAAAAATCCACTTTGATGGGAAAAACACCAACAAATATACATTCTACAGCCTACTACCTACGACAACCAAAGGATTGTCTCTGGCAAAATTATGTTGAAAAAAATCCACTTTGATGGGAAAAACACCAACAAATATACAAATATACATACTATAGCCTACTACCTACGACAACCAAAGGATTGTCTCTGGCAAAATTATGTTGAAAAAAATCCACTTTGATGGGAAAAACACCAACAAATATACAAATATACATACTATAGCCTATTGCCTACGACAACGAAAGGATTGTCCCTGGTAAAATTCTGTTGAAAAAAAAATCTACTTTGAAAGGAATAAAAACAAATATATCTATACAAGTTTCCAGACAGCGAAACCAATGGCACTCTCTCCCACGGGAGAGCAGCCCTACTTTCACACAGAGAAATCGGTTTTTGCAAAGAGTAATACGATACAGTGTAATACAGCACAAAATTCCTGCTCTACAAGTCACTGGTAGTCTCCATCCTATTATATGGATGTGAGACATGGACACTGATGGCAGAAACAGAATCCAAGCATTCGAAACCAAGTGCTTGAGGAGACTACTACACATTTCCTACAAGGAGCACAAGACCAATGACTATGTGCGGAACCTGGTCAGCAACCTTGTTGGGCCCCAAGAACCACTGCTGGCGACTGTCAAACGACGGAAGATGGCATGGTTTGGTCACATAACACCCTCTCCAAAAGCATCCTGCAAGGGACTGTAGAGGGAGGGCGCAGACGGGGGCGGCAGAGAAAGAGCTGGTCCGACAACGTCAAGGAATGGACCAAAATGACGATGCCAGATCTCCTCACGACAGCTGCCAACAGAACGGCGTGGCGAGCTATGACATCTTCCTCATGTCCCCCCAATGACCCCAGCGGTGGAGGGAATGAGTGAGTGAGTGAGAGTGTAATACAGCACACACACACACACACACACACACACACACACACACACACACACACACACACACACACACACACACAGACATATCTCTCTCTCTGTCTCTGTCTCTCTCTCCCTCTCTGTCTCTCTGTGATGGTTTTTTTTCAATTTCCTTCGATGTTACGTAATGGTATTTGCAATTTATTTCGTTAAATCCCCGACCCAGTCCCAATTTTGTTCTTTTGGGGACTGGATGAAACCTTACAATATTGTTGAGGATTCTATTACCCTCAGAACTAAAATTCATTCATCCATTCACACTGTCTTTATCCTCTTTTTCAAACGACGCCGACATCATTTATTTTATCATTCTATGCTGCGAACATAAATTTGTCACTCGACTGAAACACTTCCTCTAAGGGGTGTCGGGTATGTGTATGTGTGTAGGGAGAGAGAGAGGGGGTGGGGGGAAGGGGCGGAGGGTGGGCCACTACGTAAAAAAAAAAAGAAAAAAATAAAAAAAGGGGGGGGGGGGGCGGGGGCGGAAAAAAGAGAGAAAAAAAGAGGAGGAAAAAATTACAGTCAGTCCATTCATGAATTTTCGGTTTCGCGGGAAGTTTCGGTTCGGGTTTCAAGGTGAGCTATTATTCTTTGTGTGGGCGGCGGAAGGAATAGTGGAGGGAGGGGGAAAAAGGTGGGAGGTGTTGAGGTTGGGGTGGGGGGGAGGATGGGGAAAGAAGGGAAGGTGGAAATTACCAAATGGGGGTGGGGGTGGGGGTGAGGATAGAGAAGGGATTGAGAAAAGGAAACAGGGGTGATGGTTAGTTTCATTCGGGTTTAAAGTTACGTCAACACCCGCCTCAGGTCAGTGATAATTTTGGCCGACAGAAGAAGAAGAAGAAGAAGAAGAAGAAGGATCAGTTTCAGTTTCAGTTTCAGTTTCGCGAGGAGGCGTCACTGCGTTCCAAAAAAAAAAAAAAAAAAAATGCAGACTTTACCTGTTCTTCTTCTTCTTTTTTTTTCATTTTTTTTTTCAAACATTTGTTTTATTCAGACAAAGGTTTACATACCAAATAAATATTTCACATTAGGAAGGCACAACAATATAGCGTTCCGAACATCAACCATTCCACATCAAGCATCACATCGGCAGAACAGCAAATATCAATTCAAACATTGATCTGTTTGATATCATAACACACAAATTACAATGAAATTGTACTAATGACAGTAAACTATCTGTTCACACATTGCTTCCACTGGTACTGCTAAGCCCAATTCATATCAAAGTAATATAGTTTTAATTATACATTAATACAAATCTTTTTTTTCCGGACTTTCTTGGGTCGACCACTGTTTTATTTTAATATTTGTATTAATACAAACATTTGTATTAATAGAAATCTTAATCTGGTACCTGTTCTTTATGTCCTTCTTCTTATACTTCTTATCCTTGATGATGATGATCTTCTACTTCTTCTTCCTCTTCTTCTTCTTCTTCTTCTTTTCCATCTTCATCATCTTTTTCTTCTTCTTCTTCTTCTCCTTGATCTTCTTTTTCTGCTTCTTGTTCTTTTTTTTTTTCTTTCGTGGGCTGCAGCTGACGCTTGGTATGTTCATTCGTATATAATGTGCGAGAAGGGTTTTTTTTTTAATAATTTTTTTTTTAACGTCCGCAGCCGTTTTTTTACTCCCTCATGTATATGATAATATTATTTGGATATATATTTAACGCCTATCCTCGGTCAGAGGACAGACTCAAAGTGCTTTTTCAAACGCGGAGTCTCTTTGCTCAACAGGCTGTGGGCAGCCATTCTCCGTTTTTGTTTTTTTTTTGTTTGTTTTTTTGGTTGTTGTTTGTTTCTTTTGTTTGTTTGTTTGTTTTTTTGGAGGGGGTGGGGGGTATTTGTATTTGTATTTCTTTTTATCACAACAGATTTCTCTGTGTGAAATTCGGGCTGCTCGCCCCAGGGAGAGCGCGTCGCTACACTACAGCGCCACCCATTTTTTTGGGTATTTTTTCCTGCATGCAGTTTTATTTGTTTTTCCTATCGATGTGGATTTTTCTACAGAATTTTGCCAGGAACAACCCTTATGTTGCCGTGGGTTCTTTTACGTGCGCTAAGTGCATGCTGCACACGGGAGCTCGGTTTATCGTCTCATCCGAATGACTAGCGTCCAGACCACCACTCAAGGTCTAGTGGAGGGGGAGAAAATATCGGCGGCTGAACCGTGATTCGAACCAGCGCGCTCAGATTCTCTCGCTTCCTAGGCGGACGCGTTACCTCTAGGCCATCACTCCACACTGGAGGTGCACACTGAGCTAAGAATAGATATAGGATCATTGGGATGAGCATGCTGGACACGTTTTTGTTTCTACAACACTCCTGACGCTGACAGGGATTACAGGATCTTTTTTTTTATCGTGCGCATTTTGATCTGATGATGTTCGTCCTTAGTATTCGAAGATGACTCGAGGATTTCAGATGGAAGATCGGTGGGTGTGAAGGTCATGACTTGCGCTTGACTGGGATTAAAGTGAGGGAGAGTTGTGCAGGTCGTTAGCCTCACTCTCTCGTCCCGACCCTGTCTGGACCCAGTGGCAAGACACGGTCAAGACGGCTGGAGATGGGTCAGGATGCAGTGGATGGCCAGCAGTGTTCTGCGTGTATCTCACTGCTCCCTTTTAGTGCTACACGGCGCACGCATTGCTGAGAATTCAAATTCAATCAATTCAATTCAAAATACTTTATTATCTGCTTCAACCAAAAACAGAAAATTTTCTTTAGGCTCACTTAAAATAAAATGCCCTTCAGCAAAAACAAAACAAAACAAAAAAAACAAACAAAAAAACAAACAAAAAAACTGACACACCCTTCACTTAACACCATGCACACATCAATTATTATGTAAAAAGAAAAACATGTGGGTAAAATACTATTACATTCAGAGTGTAACAACTGTGTGTGTGTTGCGTGTGTGTCCGTGCGCGTGCATGCATCGTTTTGTGAGTGCGCACGCGCGCGCACTGACGCGTGTGTGTGCCTGTGAGAATCGCCTTTTTCTGCCCGTTGAATCGATGGTGGCTTCTTCCGTGCAGTCCGCCGAAACCAGGCTTCACGTTTCTCTCAAGGCCTGACAAAGCGCGTTGGGTTACGCTGCTGGTCAAGCATCTGCTTGGCAGATGTGGTGTAGCGTATATGGATTTGTCCGAACGCAGTGACGCCTCCTTGAGCTACTGAAACTGAAACTGAAAACAGGCTTCACGCTCTAGGTAGACAAGCCCTAAACGTTGTGTTGGGGTCCACGACAGTTCTTGCGGCGTTGCTCCTAAGTCCCCCCCCCCTACCCATTCAATTTTTTTTGGGGGGCATCCACATCCGCCATTGCTAGCCGTTGGGAGATGTCTTCCTCCTCTTCCGCCTGCATGCTCCGCTGTTGGGATGACCCCCAGTGAATTTGAATCTATACTGCATGCGTGAACAAAACAGGAAGGGGGATCAAGCATGAACATGTCTGCACATCTTTTGACCTGGAAGATCGAGAGGGGGTGTGGGGGGTGGGGGTGGGTGGGTGGGAATCATCCCTTTATTAACCAACCAGGCGCGGTAACCAGGATTGGAACGCAGGACCCTCAGATTTGAAAGTCAAACGTTGTGTCACCACGTACTCGGTTGTAACAGCCCAGCCCCCCCACCCCCCCACCCCCCCTACCCCCAAAACCTGTCTGAAACACAAGTCCTGAGATCTCTGCCAAAGGTATAGAGTTTGTTGACGTCATCATAATTTGAACCCCCACCTCCACGCCCTCACGCTCCCACGCCCCCATACCCCTTTCCAAAGGTATGCAGGCATTCACTTCATTCATTACGAA
>JAAQRG010280355.1:0-13387 GCA_011634625.1 Babylonia areolata | reverse complement strand
CTGTCACAACACGTCTCCACTGACTCCACTGCTGTCACAACACGTCTCCACTGACACTACTGCCGTCACAACACGTCTCCACTGACTCCACTGCCGTCATAACACGTCTCCACTGACTCTACTGCCGTCACAGCACGTCCCCACTGACTCTACTGCCGTCACAGCACGTCTCCACTGACTCTACTGCCGTCACAACACGTCTCCACTGACTCTACTGCCGTCACAACACGTCTCCACTGTCGTCACAACACGTCTCCACTGACCCAACTTCCGTCACAACACGTCTCCACTGACCCAACTGCCGTCAGAACACGTCTCCACTGACTCTACTGCCGTCACAACACGTCTCCACTGACTCTACTGCCGTCACAACACGTCTCCACTGACTCCACTCAGTGTCGTCAGAACACGTCTCCACTGACTCTACTGCCGTCACAACACGTCTCCACTGTCGTCACAACACATCTCCACTGACTCTACTGCTGTCACAAGACATCTCCACTGACTCTACTGTCGTCAGAACACGTCTCCACTGTCGTCACAACACGTCTCCACTGACTCTACTGCCGTCACAACACGTCTCCACTGTCGTCACAACACATCTCCACTGACTCTACTGCTGTCACAAGACATCTCCACTGACTCTACTGTCGTCAGAACACGTCTCCACTGTCGTCACAACACGTCTCCACTGACCACTGCCGTCAGAACACGTCTCCACTGCCGTCACAACACGTCTCCACTGACTCCACTGTCGTCACAACACGTCTCCACTGTCGTCACAGCACGTCTCCACTGTCGTCACAACACGTCTCCACTGACCCAACTGCCGTCAGAACACGTCTCCACTGACCCAACTGCCGTCAGAACACTTCTCCACAGCCAAGCAGAGGGAGACCACCACCTTCCGTATCAGTTGTAGCTCACAGCAGCGTCAGTCGTCGTCCTGGTCATCTTCATGTTCATCATCACGACCACCTGTATTGCGTGCTGTGCTGATGATGGTGCTTTTTCTCTCTCAAGATACCGTGTGTGAAAGACATCCACCTCCCTTCCTCCCTCCCACCTTAACCTCCCCCCCTCTTAGAAAAGCTAAGAAGAAGATATAAGAAGAGAAGATAAGAAAGAGGAGACTAAGGAAGAGAAGACAGTGCCTGGAATGACACAAACAAATGTCATTAGCACAACATGTCGGCACAAGTGAATAGTAAAGCACATGTATACATATTACATGGAAAGACTACCACTTGGTAATGCATATGTGTGGAGACCAAACACTGACATCAAATGACATTTCTAATACATTTAAATAGTGCAGTTAAAGTGATTGAAGCTATGCGGAAATAGTGAAAGTACACTGACAGTATAGATTAGGTAAAGCTTATACTGTGTCAAAGTGACTCAAATGATCCAGTTTATCATGTTGCTCTATACTGGAGTAAGCAGTATAGGAGAGAGCATGATAACTAAATTACAATTAACAGACTGATACATATCAGGTGGTTTTAACCAAAAACTGATATTAATCCAATGATATCTTGTAATAATGACAGAATACTACACACATCTTAGAGTACTGAGAATCAGTGAAACACTAACCTTCATCAGTGACAGCAAATGAGAAAGAACGCGTCATATGCACTCACTAGAATATTCTCCAACAAACTATCAATGTCCAGAGACGTCATTGACTGTGACGTTAAGAAGAATCAAATGGAACATTGCTCCATGCATATGACGACATAGATCAATCATAGCCGAGCTGTGACTAACATGTCAAAGCAATAACTGAACAAAGAATTAACTGAACATACTCCTATGAACACAAGTACTGTGTTGAACAATACAATTTACAAATCAACACATTTTACAAATTAGTACTTACAGCGATACGTAGCGAGGTGTCAGCCTTTGTAAGAACACATACAATACACACTCACACTGCCCGCAACACAGCAAGAGAGAGAGAGAGCGAGAGAGAGAGCAGCTCTGGTCAGATGACTGACCAGGTATGAAATGACCAGTCATCACTCACTGTGCCAATTTATGCAAGTTAAGTGGACTGCAAAGACAGTCACGTGTGCTGCGAGCAGATCGTCTCTAATCAGGCCAAATCTGACAACAACTGTGTTTCTTACAAGGTGTTCAGTGATAGATTGCTAAATGATTCCTGAACCGATTTACGTCGGGTAAGTTGCAAAAGAAAGAGCTCAACACCTACTTTATAATGAGTATAAAATGAAGTGCTGATTATTTAAGATGAATTTATAATCTTAATTTAAGTCACATGAACAGGGTCAGTTTCAACGAGCTCGTTGCTGAAAATTACAAACTGCGTTAAATCAGTTTAACATAGGCAAATATAAATGGAATAGATTTAAAGATGGAATCGTGACGATTCTGCCAGTATATAATACTTGTAGTTTACTGATCTGACAAAAGAGAAATTAATTAACTATGATGGAACAGAAACACAAGTTTCCGCACAGCCAATGACGTACCATGACACTGTCGAACAGCGAGTGTGTGGCGAGAAGGACAGAATGACGTAAGCTTAGTGTCAGCTGAAATCTTTAGACTAACGATTAACTGATACACACACACACACACACACATACATATACATTTGTTGTCATTATTGTTTTTGTTTTGTTTGTTTTCTTTTTGTTGAAAAAACAACAACCCTACTTGAATGAATCGACATCAGAGCCACCAAGTACCAAGTTTTGCACAGTTCCAAAAGTAACAGTATCACATAAACTTCACATCACAGATTGTAATATTATGTAAAGGGACAAATGGAGTCCAGACAGAGTGCTTCTGTGTAAGCCACGTTTATTCCAAGTTCATATTAACCGGAGTTATTTCCCTTAGCTCGTCTCGATACACAAAACACTACAAACGCATGCATGCATCATACTACACAGATGTGTGCAGGAATTATTTGGTTCTTCGAAGTCTTGCGATATTGGAAGGGTTGAATCACAGAAACAAAGTTTGAAATCAACATGCCTCGTGAGATTGTCGTGAATGTGATTTGTACTTCGGTTCGGTAATTACTCTTTGATTTGTAGATCGATAGATGTTCGAAACTTGTTTGAAGAAGAACAACAACAAAACAACAACAACAAAAAACAAACAAACGAACAAAACCACAAAAAAACACCGAAAAACCTTTTCCATCATAATAATTATGTCTTGACCAGAAAGCATCGCTCTGGAATGATGATCCGAGTTATTCCCCCTGCAATCAACGTCATCGACGTGTCCCATAACCCCCACTTACCCGTTGAGTCATGTTGCCGGCAGACTCGGGAAAAGAAAAATGAAAAAATTGAAGGATTGCGGGAACTTTCTTTGGGACTCTAAGGAAAAGACAGTTTTCGGCAGAGGCAAAAGAGGATGGAGTAAGTAGCAGACATTGCCTCGGCATTCTTCACCGTTTTTAGAACTTTTTGAGGAGTGAAAACTTGACAAACTGAGCGTGAAACCTAGACCAAATTATACCATGCTTTTTTTTTAAAAAAAAAAGAAGAAAAAAAAGGGGGGGCTGTTTGAGATTCACTGCTTTTTGTTACTACTACTACCACTCAGTACTAATGTAACTACTACTACTACTATATTGCTGCTGCTACCACTACAGTACGAATTGCAAATGGCAAGACGACTGGTCAGATCTATGGCTTTTCATTTCAATGTCATGGCTTCTAGGCTTCATCAGCCTGTAAATTAGTTGATTCATTTGTTTATTTACTTTTTTTTTCTTTTTCTTTTTAATCTATTAGTGTTTGCATGAGTGCCCCACTCCAAAGTAACGATGAAGTGACAAGAACTAGATCCAGATGTAGAATCGTTGATGCTGTCGCCTAGCTATGTTTGCAGAGAATAAGATAGGCAGTCACTCGTGTCTGTGAGAAAAGATCGTAATTTATGGTGCGCAGAGAGAATCCGTTATCAACGCCAGTCTAATAAACGAGCATTTTTTTCACCAGTTACATGCAGCATATCATCTTTGAAAAAGAAAAGAAGCTTTAAGGTGTGGAGAAATCTCTCAGACTGGGTGACGGCAGCAACGATTGTAGATCTTGATCTATTGCTTGTCCATTTGGAATGAGTAGCCACAGCGCTTGTGACATTATTTACAAAGCATTCAACTTGTGGTGACTCTGGACTTTCACATCCAGTAGGCCTACAGTCAGTTGTCGTTTCTTAGATTTCAGTTTGATCACTTCAAAACACGGCGAGGGAATGCTTTCCCGTGTCTCACTCGCTCGAGAGAAAAAAAATCGTAAGTTCAGGATCAGGATCTGTACGTCGCAGAAGCCAATATGGCCATCGTGGCAAAACTTGGGAGAGCATATGCAAAAAAAAAAAAAAAAGAAAAAAAAAAGAGCTGCTACTACTGCTACTGTTATTGATGGGAAACAGTAACTGTCAGGGGTCTTTTGATGGCTGCCTTGAATACTGTGGTCGTCCCTGCGCTCACAACTCCTTCCTCCAGCTGATTCCATTCCTCCAGCTGATTCCATTCCGCTATTGTTTTCACAAAGAATGAGTTCTTTAGCTGGTCTGTCCTGCAGAATGGAATGACATAGCCCTTGCTCTTGTTGAAAGTTCTTTCTACTATATTGTTTATATCATGGTCTTTATAAGATGTAGGCTTGGATCTTCTGCTGGTCTTGCTTGCAGGTGTCAAGAACATTCCTGGTGGAAGGGCCAGTATTTGATTGTCAACAATCCTGAACATTGTAGTAAGTCGTATGGTTTTACGACGATTCTTTAGTCTAAAGGTGGTAAATTTTGATTTTGTAGCATTTGCGTGGCGAAGCCTGGATCCCTTGATCTGTAGTCCCTGGTAATGAATCTGGCGGCCTGGCGTTGGACTCTGTCAAGCCTTTCGATGTCCTTTTTGAGGTGGGGGTTCCAGACTGCTGCTCCATTTTCCAGCGTTGAACAGACAAGTGAAATATATGCCATTCGGCGGCTTTCTGGGGGGTCAGTTCCTCAGGTTACGTCTGAGAAAGTTGAGTGAGCAGTTGGCTCTTTTACAGATGTTTGTAATGTGGCCAGTCCATTTCAGGTCGTTTGAGATCTGTACTCCCAGATATGGGTTTTGTTGAACTTGTAGTATGACGCCATTTAGTCAGTAAAAGTATGGAGATTTTCCTTTGCTGGATAGAATGTAGCATTTCTGTGCATTAAATTGCATTCCCAGTCTTTTGCCCATACTTCCAGACTATCCAGGTCTTTCTGTAGGGTGATATGGTCTTGGAAGGAGTGGATTTCTCGGTACAGGAGGCAGTCATCCGTGAAAAGGCGTACTTTTGATTTTGCGGATTGTGGCAGGTTGTTTATGTAGCACAGGAAAAGTAAAGGACGAAGTACTGTACCTTGGGGAACACCTGATATCACCTCTGTTTCCTCAGATTGCTCTCCGTCCAGGATCACTGTCATTTTGCGTTGGGTCAGGAAGTTCTTGATCCATGTATGGATGGGTCGTCTGATCCCATAGTGATTCAGCTTGTGTAGCAGTCTGTCGTGTGGTACAGTGTTGAACGCCTTACTGAAACCCGGGATTACCACATCTGTCTGGATGTTTGCATCATGTGATTTGAAGAGATCATGCATGGTGGTGAGCAACTGGGTTTCACACGATTAGCTTCTCAAAAATCCGTGGTTTCTGACTGTCAGTATGTTGTATTTTTCGAGGTGTCTATGGAGGTGGCAGCAGATAATGTGTCATAGCAGTTTGCACGCTACCGATGTCAAGGACACTGATCGGTAGTTTTCGGGTCTATTCCTGTCGACTTTCTTGAACACACCTGAAATGTTTGCTGACAGCCAGTCTATGGGGAGGACTCAGTGGTTATCGACTGTTTGAAAATAATGGTGAGTGACGGGGCAATGGCGTCCACACAAGTTTTCAGGACTGTGGATGGGATTCCATCTGGGCCGCACACCATGGAGGGGTTTATTTTCTTTAGGAGTTTAACAATTCCCTCTGTTGCAATGTCTAGATCTTCAATGCTAGGTTGAGCTAGGCCCTCCATTGGGGGAGACGGTTTTCCATCATCTTGAGTGAATACAGACTTGAACTAATCAAGAAGGATGTTTGCCTTGGAGTAGCTGTCGCTATACAGGGTGTTTACTTTTTTCAGGGCTGCTACACCTGTGCTGTCTTGGCATCTGGCTTTAATGTATCTTCAGAATGGCTTCAGGTTCTTCTCTTTGAAGCCTGTTTCAGTGGTTTCATTGATGTATTTCCACTCTGCTCTTCTCAGTGCCGACCACTCTCTTTCTGAAGGAAGTGGTAGTTGGACCAGATATTTGATTTCTTGGCTTTCTTATAGGCCCTCTTTTCCTGTCTAAGTATTCTCTTGACCTTCCTATCTATACATGGTAAATTGCTGCTTCGTTGACACAACCTAGAAGGGATATGTTTGTAGCTAGTAGGATTTTCTTTTTTAACTCTACCCAGAGATCATTTGTATCAGACCCTGTTTCCTGCATGGATTTCAGCTCAGTCTCTAATCGACTTAGGTTGGCATTCAGGTCATCCCAGTTAGCCTTGGAGTACATGTAGTGTTTCTTGGGTTTCTCCTTTATCCTTTGTGGTTGTGTGTCCAGGTCAGCCACTACTGCTTCATGGTCTGAGAGTCCTGGGAAGGTTTTGGAAAATTTGGCAAGGGAAGGATTGGAGACAAATACCAGGTCAATGGTCTTGTCTAATCTTGTGGGTTCGTCATGGATTTGGGAGAGACCAGCTGACATGAAAATGTCCAATAGTCGCTGCTGTCTGTGGCGATCCTGGGCACTGGCAGATACTGCTGAGTTACTCCAGTCAATGTCTGGGCAGTTGAAATCTCCTACTAAGAAGATCTGTTTTTGCCTGTCAGTCCCAGAAATATTTTGTAGTGTGTGATCCAGTTCATCAAGGTCAGCGGACGATTGATGGGGCATGAGAAACACCTGGCTAATAGGTCTTTGTTTTTCTTAAGGTGTATCTTTACCCAGATCATTTCGCAGTCTGCGTCCATTTCAGGTAACTCGGTCGAGGCTTTTGTGTACAAGGATGAACACTCCTCCCCCGAGCGAGTCTCGCTTGTTTCTTTGGTCCCAAGTCCCTGGTACTATCGTTTTCTCTTTGGGCTGAATATTCTGTCGTGTTCTGTGTAGGACTTGTGTTATTCCTTTCTTGACATGCCTAGGCCTGATTAAGGGATGTTTCACTGGCCTTGCCTTCGGTTGTGTAGCCCTTAGGGCTGCTTGCTTTCAATGGACAAAATCTATGACGGGATGAAGTGAAAGAGTCAATGCTATCTTCCTCGTGATCAGCTAAGGGTGAGTAAAAGTTTGTAGAGTCCAGCGAGATGCTGCGGAAAGTGAACGTATTTCAGTTAATGCTGTCACATTTGTGGCAAACCCACTGTATGCTGGAGCGGGCTAATAAGTCATAGTCTGCTGTACAAAGTTCTCTCCTGGGCGTTTTCACAGATTCTGACTAACCATTTGTTGGCCTTTGCCTGTGCTGAAGATTTACAGTGCTTTGAGAGTTCGGAAGAGGCTTGGATTTACAGTCAGTGATTTCAGAAGTGTGTACACTTCATATAGGCCAATTTACACACACACACACACTTACTCACACACACTCACACTCACACACACACACACTCACTCACACACACTCACACTCACACACACACACACAGACAGACCCCACACACACAGACCCCCCACCCCCCACACAGAGCACACACACCACAAACACCCCCTCACCCCCCTCCCACACACACACATTCATACACAGAGCACAAACACCATACCCCCTCCCCCTTAACACACACATACACTCACCCCCGACCTCCCAACCCTCCACCCCCATTCACCCCCAACACAACCCTCATCACACACACACACACACACACACACACACACACACACACACACACACACACACTGTGTGCTTTGGTTCCAGAGGAGATCTGTGCCTTCTTCATTGTGTTCTACCTGGTGCTGCTGTCCTATTTCTGCGCTATGCTGTCCTTCTTCTACCAGACAGTTTCTGTCTATGAGCCGTACCTCACTGGGGATCACAGCTTCCTGGAAACACCGGGTCTGTTTCTCCCTGTCCACGGCTTGATGTCTGGTCATCATGGTGATGATGATGGTGGTGGTGGTGGTGATGGTGGTGGTGATGATGGTGATGATGGTGGTGGTGGTGGTGATGGTGGTGGTGATGATGGTCATCATGGTGATGATGATGGTGGTGGTGGTGGTGATGGTGGTGGTGATGATGATGGTGGTGATGATGATGGTGATAATGGTGGTGATGATGATGATGGTGGTGGTGGTGGTGATGATGGTGGTGGTGGTGATGATGGTGGTGGTGGCGATGATGATGGTGATGATGGTGGTGATGATGATGGTGGTAGCGATGATGGTGGTAGCGATGATGGTGGTTATGATGATGATGAAAATGATGGTGTTCATGGTGGTGATGGTGATGATGATGATGATGATGGTGGTAGTGATGGTGATGATTATGGTGGTGATGATGATGGTGATGATGATGATGGTGATGATGATGGTGGTAGCGATGATGGTGGTGATGATGGTGGTGATGATGATGATGGTGATGATGATGGTGGTAGCGATGATGGTGGTGATGATGGTGGTGATGATGGTGGTGATGATGATGAAAATGATGGTGTTCATGGTGGTGATGATGGTGATGATGATGATGGAGTGGTGATGATGATGATGGAGTGGTGATGATGATAGTGATGATGATGGTGGTGGTGATGGTGATGATGATGATGATGGTAGTGATGGTGATGATGATGATGAAGATGATGATGATGATGGTAGTGATGGTGATGATTATGGTGGTGATGATGATGGTGATGATGATGAAGATGATGATGATGGTGGTAGTGATGGTGATGATGATGATGGTGGTGGTGGTGGTGGTGATGATGATGGTGGTGGTGGTGGTGATGATGATGGTGATGATGGTGGTGGTGATGCTGGTGATGATGATGATGATGATAGTGATGATGATGGTGGTGATGGTGATGATGATGGTGGTGGTGGTGATGATGATGATGATGATGATGATTATGGTGGTGATAATGAAGATGGTTTGTGATGATAATGAATAGTAATAATGACGGGCGCAATAATTAGTGGTTAAAGTGTTGGACTTTTAAGTTTGAGGGTCCCAGGTTCGAATCTCGGTAACGGTGCCTGGTAGGTAAAGGGTGGAGAGTTTTCCGATCTCCCAGGTCGAAATGTGTGCACACCTGCATGTACCTGAACCCCGTTCGTGTGTATGCGCAAGCAGAAGATAAAATACGCACGTTAAAGATCCTGTAATCCATGTCAGCGTTCGGTGGGTTATGGAAACAAGAACATACCCAACATGCACACCCCCGAAAACGGAGTATGGCTGCCTACATGGCGGGGTAAAAACGGTCATACACGTAAAAGCCCACTCATGTATATACGAGTGAACGTGGGAGTGGCAGCCCAGAAACGAAGAAGAAGAATAGTGATGATGATGATGATGATGGTGGTGGTGTGGATGGTTTTGATGAAAATAATGATGTTTACAATGATGATAGTATTAGTAATGGCCAGACTGTATTGATAATAATCCTAATGATGATGATGGTAGTGCTTTACACAGCGCTTTACATGAAAGAAACACACGCGCGCGCGCACGCACGCGCACACACATACAGATACCCAGACGCTCATTTCGTACACGCACGCACGCACACACACACACACACACAGATACTCAGACGCACATTTCGTACCCACCCAGATCGCCACACATTAGCACTGATGCAATATCAGGTGAACTAAAGGTATGATTTTTCAGGGCCGTGAGGGCACTGAGTGTCACTGGCACGGTGTGGGAAGGCGGGGCCCAGTCTTCTCCTTCAGACGATAAGCCCCTCGGCCTTCAGGACACAGACAGACAGACAGACAGACAGAGAACTCAGAACTCAGAACTCAAAACGTTTTTATTCAAGGATTAAGATTTTAGGCATTGCCTATTCTTCCAATCTGTCCTTGCTAATCTACATCTATTACAAATAGCACACACATAAATGAAAGGAAAAGGTTTTCATGCAGAACTGTATACATAATGAAGAAAACACCCCCCGGCCCTCCACACACACCCACATCCGTGCACACACATGCATACACACACTGACGCTCGCGTGCGAGCGCACACACATACATACACACACACGCGCGCACACACACTGACAGCACCCCCTCACTCCCCCATACACTAAGATTCACAGATGGATAGGACAGTGAGTCATAGAGAAGATGTGTATTGTTACTGTCTCTGAAATCTATGTGGCAAGTGCAGCATACTACAGTGACTACCACCATCACCAATATTACTTGAACACTTGTCACGATAATGATAGAACGAAATGAATAGATTATGCATGCATAAGAAACAGAACGAGAGAAAAAAAAAAAAAAAAGAGAGAGAGAGAGAGAGACTATATGTCTGCCTGTGTGTCTACAATGCATGCCTTTGTGTTGGTTAGGCCTGGGGATCAGACCACTGTTGAAGACGGATGATGACCTCCTGTACATGTCGCTCATCTATTTCACTGATGACGCCTCAGAAAAGCACACCAAAGCCTGCATCAAAAGTCTGAAGGAAGCGCTCAGACGTGAGTGGCAGTAGTTACCTTCACTTTGACATCTTCCCGTTTTAAGTGATATTAGACGGGGGGCGGAGGGGGCCCGGGGGGGTGGGGGGTGGGGGGTACAGACAAGTACCACTTGTCCACACTCGCATCTTTTTTTTTCTGGGTGTAGACACTGTTCTTTTGGACACAGACATCTTATTCTTCTTTCTGATACACAAATCACCATTCTTCTTCTCGGATTCCTTGACGGTGATGAACAGAGATGGACAGACAGATGGACAGACAGATGGACAGACAGAAGGGATAATAGGGAATTGTGAAAAGATTTTTTTTTTTTTCAAAGTTTTTCAAACATATGTAAACGATAGTGTGTGGCTTGTTTTGGGAATTTGGACTCTTTTTTTTTTTCGACCATGTGACGGGCATTGGAAACTAGTCACTATTTCTAGATACTAGAGAGCACACTTCATTGATACTCTGCTTTGACGTTGTGTGAAATTGTGTGATCAACGAGGGTGCTGGAAGTGGTTGGACGTGTTGGTCGGTCAGTCGGTTGATCTAGATAAATTGTTTTATATGGTTGAATCTTGTGCGCTTGACATTTTAGTCAGTCGATGTTAAATTCTCCTTGTAGAATTGTGTCATGATTTTTAAGTGTGACATCTCCCATCACTGTATTCAGATCATCCGACCAGTTTCCTCTTTCTGCTTGGTTCCTGTAAATAAATCCAAATAGTAATGGTTTGTAATGTTATAGTTTTATTTCTAAAGATGGAGAGACAGACAGACAGACAGATGGACAGACAGCTGGACAGACAGACAGATGGACAGACAGATGGACAGACAGACAGATGGACAGACTGTTAGCTGGATGGGTGAGTGCATGGAAAGTTGGAAGGATAGACAGATGAACAGACAGGTGCACAGACAGATGGCAGACAGACAGATGGGCAGACGGATGGACAGACAGATAGATGGGCAGGCAGACAGATGGGCAGGCAGACAGATGGACAGACAGATGGGCAGGCAGACAGATGGGCAGGCAGATGGACGGACAGATGGGCAGGCAGACAGATGGGCAGACAGACAGATGGGCAGGCAGACAGACAGATGGGCAGACAGACAGATGGACAGACAGATAGATGGGCAGGCAGACAGATGGACAGACAGATGGGCAGGCAGACAGATGGGCAGGCAGATGGACGGACAGACAGGCAGGCAGACAGATGGGCAGACAGACAGATGGGCAGGCAGACAGATGGGCAGACAGACAGATGGACAGGCAGACTGATGGACAGACAGATGGCAGACAGATGGGCAGGCAGGCAGATGGGCAGGCAGGCAGGCAGATGGGCAGGCAGACAGATGGACAGACAGACAGATGGGCAGATAGACCGACAAATAGATGGGCAGGCAGATAGGTGGAAAGACATATGGTTTGACAGACAAACAGATGGACAAACAGACAGATTGATAGACAGCTGGGTGGGTGGTTGCTTTAGTCCAGGGAAAGAAAGAAATCCCAATGAAAAAAAAAGCTAAAGAAATACATTGTAATGTACCCGATAGAAGTGTACATCACATTTAGCAAAACAAAAAGGGGTAATGTACCCGATAGAATTGTACATCACGTTTAACATAACAAAAAAGGGTAATGTGCCCGATAGAAGTGTACATCACGTTTAACATAACAAAAAGGGGTCATGTGCCCGATAGAAGTGCACATCACATTTAGCATAACAAAAAGGGGTCATGTGCCCGATAGAAGTGCACATCACGTTTAACATAACAAAAAAGGGTAATGTGCCCGATAGAATTGTACATCACGTTTAACATAACAAAAAGGGGTCATGTGCCCGATAGAAGTGCACATCACGTTTAACATAACAAAAAGGGGTCATGTGCCTGATAGAAGTGTACATCACGTTTAACATAACAAAAAGGGGTCATGTGCCTGATAGAAGTGTACATCACGTTTAACATAACAAAAAGGGGTAATGTGCCTGATAGAAGTGTACATCACGTTTAACATA
The DNA here is from genome assembly GCA_011634625.1 of Babylonia areolata. Taxonomy (NCBI): domain Eukaryota; kingdom Metazoa; phylum Mollusca; class Gastropoda; order Neogastropoda; family Buccinidae; genus Babylonia; species Babylonia areolata. Next base: position 669 of record JAAQRG010280355.1, on the reverse strand, counting down.
ACAAAAAGGGGTCATGTGCCCGATAGAAGTGTACATCACGTGAAGTGAAGGTTTCTGCTTAGTGTTTAGTAGTAGTCAGCAGTAGCAATACTAGGTCAGTAATAAAACTGCCAACACCGGTCAACCGTGGTCAGCAAATGGTCATCCCAATGATGCATAAGTGTCACAAAGTGATGCAAGTTGAACTCTGATAGTATACAGCTGTGGTCAAGCAGCAGTCAAACACCTATGACATAATAATAGACAGATGGGACAAACTAAAGCAAACTGAGCCCTTTTAGGTTGTGGTCAATAGTGGCCCTAGACTTGGGAGAACTTAGACTTGGCTGAACGAGATTTGGGGGGAAAATAGACCTGGGGAACATAGACCTGGGGAACAGAGACCTGGAGGAACATAGAGGAACTGTTTGGGCTGGAAGAGTCAGTGGCCCAGAGGTAAATTATCAGTCAGTTTCCGAAAGACTGGACACCCTTCCGTCCATTTCCAGAGGGGATTGTGGACCTGTCTGTGCGTCCTGAAGTGCATTATCTGCCGGATCTACAGTAATGGAAAACTCGGCCAGTTTAATGTATTTGCGTCAAACGCTACAGTTATATGACAGCAGAGCAAGCCTAATGCATATATGTTTTCGCACCATTTCTTTGCCATTTGATATCTAATGAGCATTT
>JAAQRG010280354.1:0-13368 GCA_011634625.1 Babylonia areolata | reverse complement strand
AGACTGAGAGAGAGAGAAAGAGATTCACAAAATCCGCTCACGGTGGCAAGGGGCTAACAGTTCCGATCCTGAATCGTCCACAACAGACCAGAGGGTTCCCTCCCGACTCCTGGATTCGCTCTGAGAGTGGTCAGGAAAAAAAAACAGATGTCACATGCTGCACTGGTGCTCTCTTCCATTGTCCAAACAGTCACAAACAGTTTAAGTACCATGTAATCATAGCATATTCCTATGATAACGATATGTACTTTATTGAGAACAATTCGAAATGCTGACAAAAAAAATGTTCACAGTATACAATATACACTATAAAAAAGCTGATTTTTTAATGAAAAAGCTGATTGTTTTGTATTTGTTCATAGTATGCAATATCACCTTTATATACGTCTGCCTTGAATACATTTATTAATAAAAGTTTGAATGTATGCCTAGTAGTAGCAGCAGCTACTCGAAGGCATCATCATCATAACTATTATCTAGTAGTAGTACTAGTAGCAGCAGTAGTAGCAGTAGCAACGGAAGTAGTAGTAGTACCAACAGAAACAGCAGTAAGTATTACCTTTTTATGTCTACCTTTTACGCATTTTTCTTCAGGCAAGTTTGAATGTATACCTATCTGCAGTAGCAGCAACAGCAGCAGCAGTAGTAGTAGCAGCAGCAGACACAGCAATAGTAGCAGGAGTAGTAGTAGTAGAAGTATCATCAGCAGCAGCAACAGCGACAGCAGTAACAATAACTAAGTCAAAAACCTTGGTGTTGTCACTGACGACACATTGTCCATACATCAATATCAACAATACCAGGTAAAATCTGCTACTGTCAACAAAGGCTCATCAGTCCAATTCGAAACACACACACACACACACACACACACACACACACACACACACACACGAACACACACACACACATACACTGACAAACACACACTAAAGTCAGCGGCATCGACGCAGTATCTAAACTCGTCGTTTCTTTTATTCTCTCTTTTCTCAACTATTGTGACTTTCTTGTCTGGTTTGTCCACCCATTCCCTTCAGCGTATAGTAAACTTTTCTTCCCTTTCGTCAAGTCTCTGCACTCAACTCTTTCAAATCTTGCCTTCAAATCTACCTCTTTCAAGGACAGCTGCGCCGTCTCCTTCTGACCGGTTTAAGGTTTCCACAGTTTTCTATTGACAAAAGTAGTTGTAAGTTTTATCTGTCATCCCCCCGAATCCCAGCTGTGCATGCGTGTGAATGACGGGTGCGTCAGCGCTTTGATTAGTTTCTGAACAAGATTCAGTGCTACATAAATATTGTATCACTGGCAGCAGCAGCAGTAGTACTAGCAGTAGTGGTTATTGTTGTAGCAGCTGTAGCAGCAGATTTAGTGGTAGAAGTATATCATCAGCAGCAGCGGAATAAGCAGCAGACCCCCCAGTGACCAGAGGACTGACCGGTGGGCAGCGGCATGAGCGTCATGTCGTGGTCCATGAACTGTCCCCACTGCATCAGCAACAACGTGTTGTCGTTCCGTCGACGTCTGTCCCGTAAAACCCGCCGGCTGATCTGCCGCACGCCTTCTAGAGGGGCCCCCGTGATGCTGGTTGTCCTGGGGGTCTCCACTCCTGGCCACCACCACCATCATCATCATCGTCACCGTCTTTACACCGTCAACATTTCCATCATTATTATTATAAACAGTAGCAAATACCATCGTCTGTGTGTGTGTGTGTGTGTGTGTGTGTGTGTGTGTTTGTGTGTGTGTGTGTGTGTGTGTGTGTATGTGTGTGTGTGTGTGTGAGAGAGAGAGAGAGAGAGAGAGAGAGAGAGAGACAGTGTGAGTGAATGTGTGTGTGCTTGCGAGCGCGCGCGTGTGTGTGTGCCCAAACCAACTTCCACCAATTGAATCTCTCTCTTTCTTATTTTATTTTATTTTATTTATTTATTTATTTATTTATTTTTTGAACGCTTACAGTTGACTTCATTAAGTTTTTGCGCCTTATATATGATAATCAGTCGTGTCCGACTATGACCATCAGAACAGCAGAGGAGGCAACTGCTGTTCCGACTATTTGGGCTAGACTTTGATTATAGTGGAGAGTGTCTTGCCCAAGTACATCCCCACTCTCTCGGCCATGACCTTATACATATTATTATTATTAGTAGTAGTTCTTTTTTATGTATTTATCTTCTTTTTTTTCTCAATGCCTTACTGAGCGCATTGGGTTATGCTGCTGGTCAGGCATCTGCTTGGCAGATGTGGTGTAGCGTATATGAATTTGTCCGAACGCAGTGACGCCTCCTTGAGCTACTGAAACTGAACTCCCTCTTCTTCCCAAACCTTTCCCCTCTCTCTTGCGTGCACGCCGACTCCATTGCCCCGTACTTCAATTCTTCAGCCCCCAGGGGTCCCTCCCCACAGCAAGGCCACTGACCATCATCATAGACAGGCGGCAGCAGACGCCTCAAACGGGTGTTAGCCGCTCCCAGGTTGTCCTCGTTGTTGCACGTGCCGTCAATCGTACGGAACGGATCTCCCATATCCTCGCATTTCTGCTCATACACACGAGCACATGCACACATACAGACAGATTACGTACACAGAGATATTAAAAACGCTCTTTCACTCACAAAGTTATAACACCCACCCATACCCACACACAGAGACGGAAACAACGGATACTGGATAGAAACAACATAAATATCATAAAACAGAAAGCAGAACACTATGGTGGACATTTCTGGGCTGCGCCATCGTCACGAACATGAAATGGTCATCACCAAACACTTCAGCGATATTATTTCCTGGTGCACAATTTCGTTGACCCTACACATAAACACAAGAACTCTGTGTGTGTGTGTGTGTGTGCGTGTGTGTTTCTCTCAGTTTTTTTGTGTTAAGGGACGTGAGAAAGCAAAATCAATTATATGAGAGAGAGAGAGAGAGAGAGAGAGAGAGAGAGAGAGATGGTGGAGGTGGGGGGAGAGATACAGACGGACAAAGACTGACAAATTCTCAATTTCTGTAGGATACGAGTTCAGCACGTCCAGTCCTCGCTCTGTACAGGGTCTAAACTACACACTGCAAAATCACGCATGAAATGCACAGACAGACACACACACACGCAGAAACACACCACCACCACACACACACACACACACACAAACACACCACCCGTACCTCACCACACACACACACACACACACACGTAGCCTACACAATCTCTCTCTCTCTCTCTCTCTCTCACACACACACACACACAAATCATCACCACCACACCACACACAAACACACCACACACACACACACACACACACACACACACACACACACCTGTAAGGGGTCCATTTCATGCATCTCGTGGTCATAGTTCTTGATCCCCAGCCCTGTCATGGCCCCGGCCACCAGTGTGGGGGCCGCACACCTCCTGCACTCTGCCACACACACCGCGCCGTCACCAACACTCAAACGTTTGCCAATGCGCGCACAATGCCACACCTTGTGCACCACCATAAAATACACACCATATGTGCATGCGCATAATCATGACTATGATCGTGACTGTACAAAACAAACAGAAGGGCTCCTCAATCACAAAAATCGCGTAGCATCCCTGACAGGCTTCACAAACACAAAAACACGTAACATCCCAGATAGACTACAGAAACACAAAAACACTTAGCATCCCAGATAGGCTACACAAACACAAAAACACGTAGCATCCCAGATAGGCTACACAAACACAAAAACACTTAGCATCCCAGATAGGCTACACAAACACAAAAACACTTAGCATCCCAGATAGGCTACACAAACACAAAAACACGTAGCATCCCAGATAGGCTACACAAACACAAAAACACTTAGCATCCCAGATAGGCTACACAAACACAAAAACACTTAGCATCCCAGATAGGCTACACAAACACAAAAACACTTAGCATCCCAGATAGGCTACACAAACACAAAAACACTTAGCATCCCAGATAGGCTACACAAACACAAAAACACTTAGCATCCCAGATAGGCTACACAAACACAAAAACACTTAGCATCCCAGACAGGCTACACAAACACAAAAACGAGTAGCATCCCAGATAGGCTACACAACCACAAAAACACGTAGCACCCCCTCCACCCCTGTTAAACCCATCCCTCTATTGTAATGAAGTGTATTATTTTTGTGTGTGAAATTCTCTCCCCGGGCAGAGCGTGTCGCCACAGTATAGCACCTACTTTATTTCTCTTGCAAGTGCATTTGTTGTACTATCAAAGCGATTTTTTCTACAGAACTTTTCCAGGGACAACACTCTATGTTGCACATGGGACCTCGGGTTATCGTCTCTGTTTATCGTCTCATCAGAATGCACACATGGTATGTCAACGTACATGAAACACCCCCAGACACGTCATTTGGTTTTTGACAGGGACAAATTTGGCACAGATCTTATTCCTCGTGCAAGTATGAGAATACAAACCAGCTATAAACCCATGATGAAAGGGAAGACCTGAATCCTACTACTACAGTCCTTACCTCTGATACCACTATCAGCTCCTGCTGTTTTTATGACAAGCACTATCTCTGAGAATGAATTTGTTCATGTAACCATAGAAAGGACAACTAAGCCTGTGAGAGGGTGGGCTGAACACAGATATAATCCTTACGGAAGCTTTGCCATTAGCACGTTTACACTCAAACGGTTTGTAAATAATGATGACCAAAAAAATAAAAAAAAATAATGGATATATATCATTCTTCTCCAGCACGTGAGCCCAATTATCATCAGTAAAGGGTAAAATGTTGACAACACTTAAAAACACATGGCACTGAAATCAAAGCTTTATGAATAAGACAAATGAAATGTGTCAAAGCACACACACACACACACATACACACACACCACGCTAATTGGACCTAGACATCCATGAACGCAGATTTGTACAGATGTTTTGTAAGACTAGATTTGAACTGCGATTTTGTTTCAGCTGACGAATTCGACAGGGAAGTTTATTCCGAGTCACAGGACCAAGATCTGAAAAGGCACGCTGTCCAAAGTAATTTATTTTGTACGATGTAGGACACAAAGAACACGCGAGTCAACAGGCCAATTCTTTCTCTCACCATTTCGTTGGATCAGAACGCAGGCTGTGACCAGGAACACCCAAAGCCAATCCATGTCTACAGGCACAGCGTCTTGGATGGTCAGCAACACAACAGGCCCAGTGCAACAGAAGGTCCGGTCTCCAGGTCCGAACGGCAGCTCCCAAGCAAGCAGAGTGTGTCAGGTCAGGTCCCCGTGGCTAGTTTTATTGCCGGATCTACGACCGCTCAGTACAGCTGAGGACCTGACGTCGTTCGTCTGGACTTCCTTGTCGCCCCTATCTGACTTGCCAATCGTAATTCTCCCCACCACCTCTCTGCCTTCTTCTTCTGGGTAAGCTGAGGGTGCTTTGTTCTTCTTTTGAAACGAATTCATCGGGAAATAATTGGTGGTAACTAGTAATCGAGAGAAATAGAGAGAGAGAGTAGTGCGGGGAGCAGATGGACAGACGTAAAGACAGAATGAATGAATCTTTAATTTCTTTTCCAACGGTGAAGATATTAGCACTTTGGCCGACTTACACATCTGCCGTTGAGACACAGAGAGAGAGAGAGAGAGAGAGAGAGAGAGAGGCAGACAGACAGACAGGTATAGACAGACATACAGACAGAGACAGGGAGACAGACAGAGACAGAGAGACAGACAGATTGACAGATAGAGAAACGTACTGCAAAAAGTATTTCTGAATTTTCTCCGTAGCAGCCACCAGAAAAAACAAAACAAAACAAAAAAAAACACCACCACCAAAACGAAACAAATAACCACCAAGAAAAAAAGTGATTAGGTGTATGAACACGTTTCATAAACATGGCTGTATTGCACGCGTAATATATTTTTCTACACCACCAGCTCCCCTGGCCATTGTTCTCTGTCTGTGGGACACAAAATAGGCCTTGAGATGAAGACATCAACAGTATTCGATACTGGTTTGATCAACAAAACTGTCATTTCTCCCTGCCTGTCAGTAAATGAGAACAAAACTACCCACAAGATTAAAAGAAACACACCTTTTTTTTTATAATCTTAAAATTACAAAGCGATACAATTCAGTATTTTTGACACAATGTTCTATACGCCAAACTGCTCAAAAGTTGTCTCAAAGTCTTAAAGAACAAATGGCTCTCATATAATGCCTATGGATTTTCTCAAATCTAATTAAAAATACTTTATTAGTTCACATGGAACTTATTTCTTTCTTTTTTTTTTTCAATAATGCATTCCATTTCCCATTTCCCGCTAAATGACATGCCGTGGGAGTGAGGGAGGGAGGATGAATTAATTTCAATGAAGCTAAATAATAATTATTTCATGAACATTTCTTTATAGGTGGGAGATGAATTTAACAATTGCTGCATTTGACAGCGCGACAAGACAAATGGTTTATACATACCCTTTTTCCAGCCCAGATCCAGAAATTCCTTTATTTATGTAAGTAATTGGACATATCTTTTTAATGCAGATTCAGCGAACGTAAAAAGTCTTGAATCTAAAATTTCATACAATGATAAACAATTTCGACACGTTTCTCTTGTGAAAAGGAATGGAATTCAATATTTTTTAGTATGGGTGTCCGATTCTTGTCCCCACCCAAAAAGCCTATCTGGAGTCGTTCTTTCTTTATAAAATTATCTGTTTGAACAAACAGTCCGACTGATCGCCATTTCGTCAGGTTTGACGACCGATGGGAAGTACAACAGAACGTATTTGCATCAGGATATCTGAATGAAAATGGACTGGGTGTGGTGTTTGTACCGACGGGGTCGTGAACATCGACCTTCGGTGACCTACGGACTTCTAACAAGTCCTGCCGACTTATTGACAGGAATAATCATCGTTGATGTCTTCCGCCTTTGGTCTTATCACAAAATGACTTTCACCACTTTTGATGATGCAGCGGATAACCCGGCAGTTTCTTGGTTTTTTTGGGTTTTTTTTTCCCAGAAAACACCACAAATGGGGTAGACCGATTTATGCCTTCAGGGGAGTCTCTCTCTCGCAGTCTTTGTGGTGCGTGTACGTGCGGGGCTGTGTGTGTTTTGTGTACTCGTGAAGGAAACACTGACAATTATTTCTGCTCTACGCTCCGATCAATATTTTACATGCACATACACAAACACATCACATGCATAAAGAGGCGCATGGGAAAGAGAAGGGAGGGGACATAATTTATAAGGAAATGTGAAATAAGACAGGCAGGCATTGTAATTAATAAAATGTATTTTAAAGAGACGATTCAAGATAAAAAAAACCAACCCCAAAACACCCCCCTCCCCCCCCACCGAAATAATTAGGCCTCATTTGGCGAACATGCACACACATAGGCATGCGCGTGCACCGGCGCGTACACAGACACACAAACACGTCCGCACGCACGCAATGGGCAATATAACATTGAATAATGTAACAGGACCATGCAGCATATATGGAGAAAGTTCGATTTTCAGGCTAATGTAATATTTTTTATTAGGTATTCAACAGAGGGCAACGCTCGTGTGAAGGTTTCTCGTTTGACTGGTTGGAGTTAGTTGGCCTTTATGCTGGAGTGGGATATTTCTCATTCACCATAATGAGGATCTTGCACTTCACATAAAATTTGCAGTTTTATTGGTTTGTGCCAGTATCATGTTCGATAGAATTCATCCATAAGGTAAGGCCGCAGCCCACATGCATGTGCGGTCACACACACATCCACACATACATATGCTTTATGGAAAGGACTGCGCTAATCGATGCACAATCATCCCTGGAACAAGGAACGCATCAAACTGAATATTCCCGAGAATCAGATACCTTGTTTTGTTCAGAGTGTCTTCCAATTCCCTTTTCAGTGCTCGCTTTCCTTCTCTAATCATCTGATCTCCTAAAGGCTGTAGATCCAAACGCACTCTATGCCAAAAGAAAGATTTTTTTCAGCCTTGTCCAAGGGTGTTACAATCACACCTCAGACATACGCTCGCAGTCGGACAGCCTATTTCGATGCCGTGTTACCATTCCTCAAAGTCTCAATCGCTTTTTCTGGGAAAACGACAGACAGGCATTCCAAGTCCTTCATACGGGCAGAATAAGAGAGAGGCAGATAGTGACTGAGTCAGGACTAAATATAGGAAACCAAAAGTCCCCGTTCTTTCTGTTTTGACTGTTTTCAATAAATCGAGGTCAGAAATAGATCTTAAGGATTAATCTCACCAAAAACATTACTCGATGCTCATCCCAAAAGTAGCATGCAACGTCGTCTAGTAAAAAATATATCTAGGTGCTAAAAAAAAAAAGTAGCATATAACTTCGCGAAGTAAAACTGGCGCAGCTGCCATGGAAAAATGGATTAAATCGTAATAATACTTTTCAATACAGCACTGTCTATATACCGACAAAAGGCACACGGACTTCCGTGTATATTCTATCTCCACTGGTTTACACCATAAACTATAACCCCTTCTCCAAACCCCACCTTCCAGATCGCATAATCACACACAGACGCACACACAGAGCAGAAACTGATAAAGATCTGACCGACCTCCTACTCTCCCAGTCTCCCAAAGCACCGAAATAAAAATTAAAAAACAAAACAAAACATGAACCTCCCACCCCTTTCACGATCAGGTAAGGGGAGGCAAGTCCTCTCCACACCCCTTCATTCCATTCCGTGATTGGCCCAGTTCACAGACCAAGCACAACTCTCCACTTGCTGTTGCCACGTCGTGAGGCAGAGAACGACACGGAGAGGGGAGGAGGAAAGGAGGCGGAAAATAAAGAGACCAAAGGGATGTTGGTGGGGACGTAGCGGAGAGATGAAGACAGAGACAGATACCCTGCCTCCTCCCCTCCCCCACCCTCCACGCACTACTGCCCCTCCTCTCCCTCCAGCTGACAAGACAGCCATCCTGCCTCCTCCCCATTTCTTCCACCCTCCACACCAAAACCACCCCTCCCACCCATCTCCCAACAACGTCCCCCCCCCCCCACACACTCGCAGTCTAATCGTCGAGCTGACAGAGGCAAGCACATCCCCTCTTGATCCAGAATTGGACGGGGACGGCCGTGTTGAGGAGGATGGGCAGGACGAAGTTGGTGGAGTGGCCCGTGGTGGATAGCACACCTTTCCGCTCCCTCGTCTTGTACACGGGGCAGCGGTAGCGGTTGTCCGACACGTCCACTTCATGCATCAGGCACGGCTTCAGCCGCATTACCGGCAGGGCCTCGTTCAGCACCTTGGGCAGCTGGTCCTCCAGGCAGTTCCTGCACGCCGTGCACGGCGCGCGCGCACACACACGTACGAACGCACAAACATACGCACACACACACGTGTAGCGTGCATGTTTGGCGTGCATAGACGGACAGATATACACACACACAAATATATATGTAACTATATATAACCTACCTCCCCCCCCCAAACCCCCACCACCCGCACGCACATGTAGCTTGCATGTGTGGCGGGAACAGACACACACGAACATATATATATATAAATAACTTCCCTCACACACACACACACACACACACGTAGCATGCGCCTGTGGCGGGGACAGAACCACACACACACACATCCCCCCACCAACACACACGTATATACAACTTCCCTCTCGCACACACACAGACACGCGCGCACACACGCTCAAACACACAGTCTCAAGTTTTTTGTTTTGTTTTTGTTTTTGTGTTTTGCTGAAGGCGTTGTTTCTGTTGAAGCAAATGATACTACTACATCTGTGTTTCTTGTCAAGCAGAGAGTGTATGTGTAGCGGTTGTTGCACGAATGTTACGATACGAGCACCTCACTATGAAATTAGACACAGACGTTCTTGATTAATCTTCAGCAGTCGTATATATGTCCACTGTTCTTAATGTTACTGTCGCCTCTATCGTTTTTATCATGTTGAACACCAAAAATATGGCTGATGTCCTTACGTTAATGCTGCTGTTGCTATAATGCTGGATGTGACTGTGTTTGAAGCTGATGTTGACCCACTCACTTTTGTCTGCTCCATCTTGCACCGTCCAGGAAGAGGCCATAGATGTAGGCCCCGTCTTCCGGACTTTCCGTCACTGTGTCTAGGTTTGTCACCTGGCACACACACACACACACACACACACACACACACACAGTGACAGGGTTGATGATGTTACAAGAAGCTGACCAAACAAACTGAAGTTCATCGTACACGAAGGCATCAGAGACTTATTCGCTGATGAATACATCCTCAACGCCTGCACAGAGCAGAGGATGCAGCGAGAGAAAACTGTCTGCTTTTCACGAGTCTGCGGCAACTTTGGTCTCACTCTCAGCACCAAAAATACCGAAGTCATGTACCAGCCCGCACCAAGAAAAACCTACCAGGAACCACACATCACAGTAAAGGGGTAGAAGCTACAGGCAGTGGACAGCTTTACCTGTCTGGGCAGTACTCTTGCACAAGCGGTGAACGTCAAACCACGAACATTGCTAATTTTTGTTCCCGATGTCTTTAAGCACACTGTTTTCTCTATCACACTGACACTTTCACAGCGAAGCGAAGTAAATCGTTATCAATCGTATTAAAGACTGTATGTTTTATCTTGGTATATCAAGCTGTCGCCTTCCATTAATTTTCAGACCCAATGTGGGCACTGATTCCCATTTCATTGATTTATGATTCGTATCATTTTTGTTAGAAGATGCAATCTGTACCTTAAACATTTTGCTAGCTGTGTCAAAAAATATTTTTCATCCGGAATAATCTGGAGATTTTCCCTTTTCCCAAAAATTCCTTACGTCAGTGACCAACATGTTGGTAGGGATGACACAAGATTATCTGTTACTCTAAGTCACTGCACTGAGGAACTTACACAGCTACTATGTTGCAGCGTAATAGGTTATAGAGCTCAGGAACAGATCAATTCTGGCTCAACGCTTATACAACAATGCGTCCACTTAATGTTTGCCAGTGACTCTCGTGGAACTCAAAGGTCAGGAAGTCAGTGAGTATGTTGTGGTTTACCTGTAACTCAACAAAGTATCGAAAGGAAGTTGTAACTCACCTCAAAATCAAAGGCCAAGGTATCGATTGGGATGGTGTATTTACGGGCATAGTTCTGCATGACGCCAGTGAGGAAGGCTTGCGTGAAATAAAACCCGGACACCCAAAAGAGGTTGGGTTTGTTTTTCTCGTACCACGTCTGCAACACGAACAACGATCTTAAGAATGCGTCCAGTTATTGTAAGATTTTCAGGTTTTCATTTTTCTTTGCTTAAAATGGATGACCATAATATATCCGAAGACTCGGTTCAACAGAACATCTGAAAAATGGGGGAATGAATTTTAAGGTGGAGTGTCATATATCGCCAAACAACGATAATTCTGAGAGATCGCCAAATTAGTTCAGTCCAAAATGTATCCACGAGGAAAATCTTATCAATTATCCTCACTTATAATAGCTCTGTTAATTTGCCTGGCTGTCTGACATTACTTTCCGACAAAACTCCAGATTCACATAGTGACAAAAACCAACGATGAATGTGTTAATCATCAGCACTGCCTCTTTCACTGATCGAGGTGAGAGATGAGAGAGACCTGGAGGAATTCCAGCCGTTCCAGGAAATCGTGGATGTAGGATCCGAGTGGTTTGAGGGAAGGGTAGGACCGTTTGATCCACATGGCGGGCTGTTTGCCGACGAGCAGACTGCGGGTGAGGGCCTCCAGGTCCGCAGACATGACCACCAGACCTTTGATGGCCTTCTGCACGTTCTGCAGCGACGTCCGGATGATGGACAGCAGGCTGAAACAACAGTGCAACTCCTACAGTCATTCAGTCAACAAATTCTAAACTGGTGGACTTCCATAAATATGATCTGCACAGACGGCCTGGGTAAGCTAATGTGCATAGTCTGAAAACTGTCAGTCTTTCGTACTCCGTTACGCGTTCCCAACAGCATTTTATTTGTTGCAGTACCCCGAAAACGGATTATGACTGCCTACATGGCGGGGTAAAAACAGTCATACACGTAAAACCCCACTCGCGTACATTCAAGTGAATGTGGGAGTTGCAGCCCATGAACGAAAAAGAAGAAGAATTTCTTGCAGAGAAGTCCTGGTGACATTCAACAGCAAGAAACCATGTGCCAAACGCTGTCTCAGAAGCCAACCATGTCTTCGTCTGCACACTTTATAGTAATGTATGTTTCAGGCGTCAAAATACACAGGGCATGTACACGGTTCATCATTTTTAACATGATGAGAATAAAGATTTATCCTTGAAAAGAAATATGTTAAGTCACAACTGTGCAACTGATTAACATGCACGGAATTTCGTGCAGTTGTGTCTCATTTCCAATTTCCATCGTCTCGAAAGGTCTGTGAGACGTCTGATGAACTGATGTAGACAGCACGATGTGGCATGACACAGTGTGGTATGACTGATGTAGACAGCACGATGTGGCATGACACAGTGTGGTATGACTGATGTAGACAGCACGATGTGGCATGACACAGTGTGGTATGACTGATGTAGACAGCACGATGTGACATGACAGTGTGGTATGACTGATGTAGACAGCACGATGTGACATGACACAGTGTAGTATGACTGATGTAGACAGCACGATGTGTCATGACACAGTGTGGTATGACTGTATGACTGATGTAGACAGCACGATGTGTCATGACACAGTGTGGTATGACTGTATGACTGATGTAGACAGCACGATGTGTCATGACACAGTGTGGTGTGACTGATGAAGACAGCACGATGTGACATGACACAGTGTGGTATGACTGATGTAGACAGCACGATGTGTCATGACACAGTGTGGTGTGACTGATGAAGACAGCACGATGTGACATGACACAGTGTGGTATGACTGTATGACTGATGTAGACAGCACGATGTGTCATGACACAGTGTGGTATGACTGTATGACTGATGTAGACAGCACGATGTGTCATGACACAGTGTGGTATGACTGATGTAGACAGCACGATGTGACATGACACAGTGTGGTGTGACTGATGAAGACAGCACGATGTGACATGACACAGGAAGCATGGCGTGTGTGTGTGTGTGTGTGTGTGTGTGTGTGTGTGTGAGGACGTTGACTTGTTGAATCGCCGCATCTCCTGCACTAGCACAGTGTTCAATGTGTGTGTGTGTGTGTGTGTGTGTGTGTGTGTGTGTGTGTGTGTGTGTGTGTGTGTGTGTGTGTGTGTGTAGGACATTGACTTGTTGAATCGCTGCATCTCCTGCACCAGCACAGTACTCAATGTGTGTGTGTGTGTGTGTGTGTGTGTGTGTGTGTGTGTGTGTGTGT
>JAAQRG010280348.1:10000-13360 GCA_011634625.1 Babylonia areolata | reverse complement strand
CAGTTCTCCTTCCGGTCTGTGGACCTCACAGAGAACGACACCATCACCACCTTCAACCTGACGTCAAAGATCGGTGACGTCACTAACATCGTCTTCTTTGACGCCAGCGTTAACCAGGAGAGCGGGACGGGTGAGTGATCACAGTCATCATCGTCGTCATCGTTATCGTCAGAGTCGTCATCATCTTCACCACTATCATTATCGTCGTCATCATTTTCATTTTTCTCTGTCTGCGTCTTCCTTTGTGGTCATAATCGTCGTCGTCATCGTCGAAGTCATCGACGTCGTCATCGTCTTTAAATATCATTATCGTCGTCATCATTGTCATTGCCATTATCACAGTGACCACCACCATCATCGTCTTTGTTGTTCGTTCTTCTGCCTCTCTATTTGTATCTTCATCTCTGTGTGTGTGGGGTGGGGGGTGGGGGGGTGCGTGCGTGCGTGAGAGAGAGAGAGACACACAGAGAGACACTCTTACAAGGCTACTTATGGACAAACAAATAAATAAACAGAATAATAACAATGAAGAGAGAGATGGAGAGAGAGAGAGAGACTTTGCCCCACAGTGTTCTGTGAGGTGGTGTCACGCGCTGTAAGAGAGCGGACTAGAAACCCCCACCCAGCCCAGCACTAACACCCAGACAACACAAACACAGACTAAAATAATTCGGGGTTCACATACAGTTATTCCATCACACACAGAACTTGACTAATACAATAACCACAACCCCGGCTGCAACAAAACTTAAATGACAACAGAATGGATAAACAATAACACACAAGAAAACCCCCACAAAACACTGAGCTTTAAGACACGGCCGTCCAGCGGCGGTCAGTCTGGAGAATGCTAACAATGAACTTAGGACGTTTGACGAACAGATAAACTGAAGCACTGCACAACACAAGAGGAAAACGAAGACTTGGACGGTGAAGACTGGAAACAGATGAAGACAACGAAACAACTAGAGACAGTGATGGGAAGAGGGCAGCAGGAAAACAGCAGTCAGCAGCAGAAGGAGCAACAACGCCGCCTGGCCAACACAGGCTGAAGAAGAGATGGTGCAGGAAGTGGGATGCTGAAAACTGCCAACCGGGTACCACTACCCTGACGCTGGAAATAAAAAACCAAAACAAAGACGAGACACGTCCAGCAGGGCACTCTCTCTGAGCTGGAGCACACAGAATACAGAAAACATGGCCACCCGGAGGAAAGGCCATTCTCACTTGAGGGTACCAACTGGGCAAAAAGCCCCGAACCCAAACAGACACGACCTGCCTCAAAGAAGGCCGCGGGCGAAAAGCTCAGAAAAGTGCCACTGACAGAACAGAGACTTCAAACTCTGCTCAGCAGTGACACAAGCACACAAACGAGACTCCCCGATTGCACGTAAAAAACGCACAACCGGGAGCTAACACACACTGAACGAATGCTCGAATGGGAGAGGGTAAATGGGGAAGGTAATGCACAAAACACTCCATACGAGATTGTCATGAGTTGTGACAGGTGGACAACAGAGGTTGCAGTCACCCTATCCCGTCTCCCCCCCACCCCCCACCCACACACACACACTCTCTCTCTCTCTCTCTCACACACACACACAGCACTGATGAACGAAGCCTCTTTGCCCCGCAGTGTCGTGTGAACTGGACAACGGAGGCTGCAGTCAGCTGTGTCAGGTCAACGGAAGCTCTCACCACTGTCTGTGTCACTTTGGCTATCAGCTGGACCGTGATGGAGTCAACTGTACCTCGGGTAGGTACCCTGGCTTGGTTTGGTTCTGATTTAATTCTAATTTATTTATTTATTTATTTATTTGTTTGTTTGTATAACTGGACCGTGATGGGGTCAGCTGTACCTGGGGTAGGTTCACTGGTTTGGTTTGGTTTTTATTTAATTCTAATTTATTTATTTATTTATTTATTTATTTATTTATCTATTTATTTGTTTGTTTGTTTAACTGGACTGTGATGGGGTCAACTGTACCTGGGGTAGGTTCACTGGTTTGGTTTGGTTTTTATTTAATTCTAATTTATTTATTTATTTTATTTTATTTATTTGTTTGTTTATTTAACTGGACCGTGATGGGGTCAACTGTACCTGGGGTAGGTTCCCTGGCTTGGTTTGGTTTTTATTTAATTCTAATTTATTTATTTATTTGTCTGTTTAACTGGACCGTGGTTGGGTCAACTGTACCCTGGGTTTAGTTTCGGTTTGTTTGTTTTTTTATTTGTTTGTTTGTTTGAAAGTAATCATTCATTCATTCGTTATTTCTTTCGTTTGTTCGTTCGTTCATTGATATCGTCATTCATTCACATTGGTCAATTTCTTTAAGTATTCATTCTTTCTTTCTTTCTTTCTTTCATCCATACCATCTTTATCGGAAATACATTATGCCCATCCTGTCGGACGTTTCCAAAGCTTTCACAAGACTGTCCATTAGCAAAAATCTCAAATCAAGTGAAGTCTTAAAATTGGTTTTGTTTTGTATCCAGCTGGCAGCGCCATTGAGAGCACCTTCTTTCTGGTGATAGAAAAATGGCAACAACAACAAGAGAGGCAAGGCCTTCAAGACTCACTTGTGATACACTTTAAAAAAAAAATCCAAGCTTTTTAAGATGAGAAAGATCAGTTTAAAGCAAAGTAGGTCCCCTAGCATTAATTACAGAGTAATTTCCCTTTTTTACAATCTGCGCCAAAACGTTTGCAAAATAAATAAAACTTCCATGCTCAGCAAAAGAAGTTCCTGTTTGAACAAAAAATGATAATAATGACTGCTCTTGTTGTTGGGTCAGAATATCATATCAAAGTGCCAAGTTTAGAGAATACAAAAAATATAAATATAACAGTAAATGCAGTTTGCATATGATTAGGCTTCATTTTTTTTTGTGTGTGTGTCCATCCCAGAGGTGCAATATTGTTTCAAACAAGATGACTGGAAAGAACTGAATTTTTCCTATTTTTATGCCTAATTTGGTGTCAACTGACAGTATTTGCAGAGAAAATGTCAATGTTAAAGTTTACCACGGACACACAGACACACACACACACACACACACACACACACACACACACACACACAACCGAACACCGGGTTAAAACATACTCACTTTGTTTACACAAGTGAGTCAAAAATTGAAGTCCTACAAATTTGAATGAACTGCGTTTTGTTTTGTATCCTGCCGGCAGCGCCAATGACCTCCAACTTCTTCCTGGTCATTGACACGTTGAGCAACCAGATGTACCAGGTCAACGGAGCGGGGAGTCGAGTGTCGGCCGTCCCCACGGAAAGGGGCGCCAAACCCGAGCTGGCGGTGTTCAACTGGGCCACAGGGGACATCATCTGGTATGACTCGGTA
>JAAQRG010280348.1:0-5000 GCA_011634625.1 Babylonia areolata | reverse complement strand
CACACCACACCACACCCCACCCCACACCACACCACACCACCCCACACCACACCACACCCCACACCACACCACACCACACCACACCCCACACCACACCACACCACACCACACCCCACACCACAGCACACCACCCCACACACCACAGCACACCACACCACACCACACTACACCACACCACACCACACCACAACCCCACCACCCACCACCCCACACCACACCACACCATGTTCACGGGGAACGTCCTGACAGGGGCGACAGTGCAGTGGTCAGACGACAAAGCGGACGGTCTGTGGCGCATGCCTCTCAGTACCCAGGTGGAGGAGAGACGGCTGACCAGCACGGGTAGCCACCCGAGGGCCCTGACAGCCTGGGGCGCCACCCTGTACTACCTCACCGGGTCAGGCAGGTGGGTACTGTACCCGTTTGAATTGTCCGTCTGTCAGTCCGTCGGTAGTGTTTTAGTTTTGATTGTGGTTTCGACGATCGCAATAGCCGAGTGGTTAAAGCGTTGGACTTTCAATCTGAGGGTCCCGGGTTCGAATCTGGGTTACGGCGCCTGGTGGGTGAAGGGTGGAGATTTTTTTTTTTACGGAGCACCCAGGTCAGTATATGTGCAGACCTGTTGGTGCCTGAACCCCCTTCGTGTGTATAAGCAAACAGAAGATGAAATATGCACGTTAAAGATCCTGTAATCCATGTCAGCGTTCGGTGGGTTGTGGAAACAAGTACATACCCAGCATGCACATCCTCGAAAACGGAGTATGGCTGCCTACATGGCGGGGATAGAAACGGTCATACACGTAAAAGCCCACTCGTGTGCATACGAGTGAACGTGGGAGTTGCAGCCCACGCACGAAGAAGAAGATTGTGGTTTGTGGTTTCTTTACATGAACAGCGGCAGCAACTGTGGTCTGTGCGCAGTCTAAAAATGGTGACCAGCTGAGCTTGACCCAGTTGATGGATGCTGCCTTCCTCTAGTCCCAGATGTAGCCGTTCTCGCCATCTGTTCTTAAAGTGGCTACGTAGCCTCCAGAAGCTACGGGAGAGGCTACTGCCTGCTGTGGAGAGCTTGTTTGGTGTTTGTTCATTTATCTGTTTATTTTATCTGTTTAGTCAGTTATTCATTTATTTGGTTATCCATGTTTTATTAGTATTATCGCTATTGATAACCATGATGATGATGATGAAGACGATGGTGATAATGACGTTGTTGATGATGATGATGATGTTGACGGTGCTGCTGCTGCTGCTAATGATGATGACAATGACGACGAAGACGACGACGACGATGATGAATATGATGATGATGATGATGATGATGACTACGACTACGCTGACGACGATGACAATGATTGCGATGATGATTATAACTACGACTACGCCGACGATGATGATGACGACGACGACGACGATCACAATGATGATGATGACGACGACTAATCCGACGACGACGACGATGGTGATGATGACGATGACGATGATGATGTGACCGCAGAACGATCAACAGCCTGAGTGACTCCGGCACAGAGAGCAGGGTGGCCGAGTTCCCCGAGCTGGGACGTCTGACTTCTCTGCACTTCTTCGGGCTCCGGGCCCCTGAAGGTGAGACAGCACTGGCAGTTTCAGTTTCAGTTTCAGTAGCTCAAGGAGGCGTCACTGGGTTCGGACAAGTCCATAATGATACGCTACACCACATCTGCCAAGCAGATGCCTGACCAGCAGCGTAACCCAACCCGCTTAGTCAGGCCTTGAAAAAAAAAGATGAATAAATAATAGATAAGCGTACATAAAAGTATGGAATAAATAAATAAATAATGATTATAATATAAAAAAGGTAGTGGTAATAATAATAATAATAATAATAATAATAATAATAATAATAATAATTAATAAATAAATAAATAAATAAATAAGACAATGATGATAAATAAGCAAATAAATGTAAAACATGAAGACACACATTCACACATACACAGTGGTCCCTTGGTTTAACCCTCTTGTATTTAGATTCTCTGAGGCCAGACTCTCCTAGATTTCGGATTCTTTTGGTGAGTTCAGCCTCAAAATGGGTATGTATAGTTCACGCTTCACCACAACCCAGAATAAACCTCTAAGAGTCATGAAATTCGGCAGGTATGGTCATGAGACTTTGTTCTGTCATGTGAGCGAGATTCTATGTGTCTAGATGTGAAAGGTCGTGTCTCTGTCACCAAAATGTCACCAAATATGTCACATGCGATGGTGACAATTCTAATAATTCTCATCGTATCCTATCTTTTCAGGTCCTTGAAGTACCAGGGTTACTAATCATCAGTAAAAAAAAAAAAAAATAAATAATAATAATAATAAATTATAAAAAAAAAAGACCGTTGACGCAAATAAACTGATATAATCTATAAATAACTGCACAGAGATGTAACAGTCGAAGCGGTCTGTGTGTGTATATGTGTGTGTGTATGTGTGTGTGTGTGTGTGTATGCGTGCGTGTGTGTGTGTGTGTGTGTGGCTGCAGAATCCACCGAGTGCAGCCAGAGGAACGGACGCTGCAGCACCCTGTGCCTCCCAACCCCCACGGGCCGTCAGTGCCAGTGTGGTGATGGTGTCAGCCTTCTGTCGGACCAGAGGACCTGTAGTGATGGTGATGATCTGGATTTTTTTGTTTGGTTGGTTGGTTGGTTGGTTGGTGTTTTTTGTTGTTTTTCTGGAGTGGTGGAGGTAGAGGGCGAGGGAGGGGGAGGGAGGAGAGGGAGGGGGGGGCAGGAAGGGGGAGAGGGAGGGAGGAAGGGAGGAGAGGGAGGGAGAAAAGGAGGGGAGGAGAGAGAAAGAAATAGGAGGAGAGGGATAAAGAAGGAGGGAGAGAGAAAGAGAGTGGGAGGGAGAGGCGGTGGAGAGAGGGGGAGGGGGGAGTGAGAGGGAGGAAGGAGGGGAAGGGAGAGACAGGGAGAGGGGAGAAGCAGAAAGAGGGAGGGACAGAGAGAAAGGAGGGAGAGAGAGCAAGGGAGGGGAGAGGGAGAAAGAGGGAGAGAGAGAGCAAGGGAGGGGAGAGGGAGAAAGAGGGAGAGAGAGGAGGGAGAAAGACAGATGAGGGGGAAGGGGGAGAGAGAGGAAAGAGACAAAATAGAGAAAGAGGGAGGGAAAGACAGAAAGAGAAAGAGTGTGTGAGAGAGGGAAGGAAAGAGAGTGTGTGTGTATGTGTTTATGTGTATATATATATATATATACATATTTCTCTCTTTTTTATTCTCTCTCTCTCTCTCTCTCTCTCTCTCTCTCTCTCTCTTTCTCTCTCTTCTCGCTGCTGCTATCCGTTTATTTCTTTTCTCTCTCTCCTTGAATTTTTTTCTTTCTTTTTTTTTCTCCCCCTCCCATAGATGGTTTGATGTAAAAAATAGAAATTGTTTCTTATTCAATTTACCACCATGAATAATTATTTATTAAATTTTTTAACTTGCCACACAGTGGAGCAATGCCCCAACGCCGTGAGAAACGGACAGCTGACCACCTCCTGTGACCGCTACCCGGGAGAGACGTGTCAGTTCACGTGCAGCGAAGGCCACGCCCCTAGCCCCGCCCACCCGGCCGTGCGCTGCGGCGCTTCGGGCACCTGGAACGCGTCGCTGGAGGCGCTGTGCCCGCGCGCGTGCCCGCGGCGCGTGCGCGACGGGCAGATGGACGCCGCGTGCTCGCTGGTAACCGGAAGCGCGTGTCGCGTGACCTGTGACGCGGGTTTCGAGGCGACGGCGGCTGCAGCGGCGGGGAGTGTGGAGTGCGGGCAGGATGGGGAGTGGACGGTGCCTTCTAATAAGATGTGTGCAGGTAGGTGGGTGTGGGTGTGGGTGTGGTGTGGTGTGGGGGCGTGGTAGTAGTGGTAGCAGAGGTAGTGTGATAGCAGCTTTTATCACAGACTGACCTTCTTCTGCGTTCACTCGTATGCACACGAGTGGGCTTTTACGTGTATGACCGTTTTTACCCCGCCATGTCGGCAGCCATACTCCGCTTTCCGGGGTGTGTTCTTGTTTCCATAACCCACCGAACGCTGACATGGATTACAGGATCTTTAACGTGCGTATTTGATCTTCTGCTTGCATATACACACGAAGGGGGTTCAGGCACTAAGCAGGTCTGCACATATGTTGACATGGGAGATCGTAAAAATCTCCACCCTTTACCCACCAGGCGCCGTCACCGTGATTCGAACCCGGGACCCTCAGATTGAACGTCCAACGCTTTAACCACTCGGCTATTGTGCCCGTCACAGACTGACCTAAGTGTACAGTGTCCAACAGCGAAGTGAGACCTGTATTATCAATGGTTTTTCCGCCGCAGTAGGAAATCATTTACAGCTTAGTCTTTTTGTGAAGGACCATGACTCTCAAACTAAGAGGCAAAACTGCACTGGCTCTTAGTGCTGCAGCCTTGGGGGGGGGGGGGGTTGCGGGGGCGGGGCTAGTTGGCCGTCGGGAACCATCCCCAACACCCGATTGTCCTAAAACCCTTTTCGTCGACGGGGATGTAACGTGGGCAAGACACTCTCCACTATAATCAAACTCCAGCCCAGATAATCGGGATAGCAGTTACCTCCTCTGCTGTTCTGATGATCATGGTTGGAAAAAGACTATCATACGTACAGTAGTAGTAGCAGAAGTGGTGGTAGCAGCAGCAGTTTCAGTTTCAGTTTCTCGAGGGGGCGTCACTTCTACATCCGATGAGATGTGTACAAGTAGCAGGGTGTGGTGTGGTGCGGTGGTGGTGGTAGTAGTAGTGGTGGTTATTTGAAATTAGATGTGTGTGTGTGTGTGTTCAGATAATACTGTAAACGCAGCATCATTTTATTTACTTAATTCCAAATCCGTCATGATATACTGTGTAGCCTTGCCACATACATTGTCGCCATGTATTGTTTGCCTTTGGCCCATTTTGTTTTTTTCCATGTGCACCCGTGGGGACTTTGTGGAATAAATCTTGACTAGA
Source organism: Babylonia areolata (assembly GCA_011634625.1). NCBI lineage: Eukaryota > Metazoa > Mollusca > Gastropoda > Neogastropoda > Buccinidae > Babylonia > Babylonia areolata. The sequence continues at coordinate 29 of JAAQRG010280348.1, read as the reverse complement.
CAGCAGTAATAGTTGTAGTAGTAGTAGAG
>JAAQRG010280333.1:0-13434 GCA_011634625.1 Babylonia areolata | reverse complement strand
ACACACACACACACACACACACACACACTTTAAAATTCTTATTATTAGGACAGACACAGAGAGAGGGAAAGGGACAAGACAAGACAAGACAAGACTAATTGCTAATTGCCAAAGGAAGCATAATTCAACATATAAAATAGTATGAGAATAAAAATGTCACAAGTGAACGAGAGAGAGAGATAGAGACAGACAGACAGACAGACAGAGGGAGACTGAGAGGGAGAGAGAGAGAGAGAGAGAGAGAGAGAGAGAGAGAGAGAGAGACAGACAGACAGACAGACAGACAGACAGACAGAGACAGAGACAGAGAGACATATATTTCGGAATAATTTACAAGAGACACAGAGAGACAGATTTCGGAATTACTAATGTGTCAGAGACAGAGACAGAAAGACAGAGATTTAGGAATATTATTACAGAGACAGAGGCAGAGACAGAGAGACAGATTTCGGAATTATCAATGTGTGGTCACTAACACACATATATACATATAAACATGTATAGATATACATTTACAACTGCATTATCACCAGCTGTTACACCCCCCCCGCTCCGCTCCCCCCCCCCTACCCCCCGACCCCCCTCGACACGCACACAGAGAAAAATAAAAACAAAAAGCGGTTGCACTGTTACCGGCACTGTGTAAAACACCGTTCACCACTGGTCAATACCACGGTGTCCAGTTACCGAGGCGAGCCAGCCACACAGGTGAAGGACACAGGTTTCACAGCACGTGTTCGGCATCTCCACTCTGTATTCCAGGATACTAACTCTCCGTTAACGCACTGCTGACAGGGCAGTTACAGGCAGTAAAACTGAAATTGAGTGGTGTCAGCTTGTGTGCTTCGCTTCCGAGTTTTATTGGCAGTCACGGATGTTGTCGGCTTCCTGTAACTTACTGAATAGCTAACTAACTAACTAACTAACCAAATGACTGACTGAGTGACCTGACTAACTACACTACATCTCTCTCTCTCTCTCGCTATATATATATATATCAGGTCTTTATCCACTTATCATTCTCGCTGCACATACTTTCTGGTTAGCGTGCAAGTAAGGCTTAAACCAACAGTTGACAACTGCTGAGAAGATAGGCTGCCTGCCGCCTCACTGCGATTAAACTCGTCTGACAGGACATAATGTCATGCACACTTCTTTTATCGGGGACTTCTACCACTTCTCGGCTTACGGGTGCACTTTTGTTCAGCAAAACCTGTCACACTGATGACAAGTACACAAAAAGTTCCATGTAACTGCACTTCATAATTTAATAATCTAAGTGTATGTATGTGTGTATGCATGCGTTTATATGTGTGTACGTGTAGATGTTTTTGTTCGTACATGCATGTGTTGATGTATGCGTATACACATTTGTTTCTTTGTACACATGTGTGTATTATGTGAGTGGATGTTCGTTCGTTCGTTCTTTAGTTTAAGGTCTTTTCACTGTAAGTGATATTTGACGAAAGTTACAAGTAACTGCACTTCATAATTTAATAATCTAAGTGTATGTATGTGTGTATGCATGGATGTGTAAGTATATTCATAATATATATATGTATGTTTAATATACTTATATGATTTTTTCCCTTCTTTTTTTTTTCTACCTTTCTCGAGAGTCCTTTGCTTTCCTATCAGAGTTCATCCGTGATCTAATTCATATACTAGATTTGATGTTGCTTATAATACTACCGCCGTGTCATGGGTTCACTGCTGCATGAGCAGTTTTCCGGGCACACCATGAGCTCCGGTTTGTTGCTGTTCTATGTGTTCGCAATGTCTTTACTTGCCTTTGAGAAAAAAACAAACAAACAAAAAAAAAAACAACAACTATGCTTAACTCTCTCCATACGAACGGCGAAAGAGATGACGTTAACAGCGTTTCACCCCAATTACCACCATCAAAATATTGCAAGCGGAAGGCTCTTATACTGAAGAGGTGAATGTTGACAAAGAATACCACAATTCTGACGACGGAAGCTAGAGGTTGGGTCATTCAGACACCTACTGGACATCCGAGGGGTCTGTGTAGAGGAGAAGAGAGGACTGGCCGTACTGAGTGAGTTAAACCAATAACTACACTTCAGACTCACACCATACTGATCACGTTCCACCAAGGTTCAGCAGTTAAAGAGTTAAAGTTCAAAAGCGAAGAGTCAGTGACAGGAGCGGTGGCTGAACGGTTAAAGCGCTGCTGGATTCTCGCCCGACTTTCCTGAGTTCGATCCCAGGTACTGGAGCAACTGTTGAGTAAAGAGTGCAACCCCCCCCCCCTCACCCCCCGACCACCCCGATCTCCCAGGTCAAATTATATGCAGGTCTGCTCAGTGCCCGAACTCCCTATACGTATGTATTCGCATGCAGAAGATCAAATACACAAGTTAAAGATCCTGTAATCCATGTCAGTTGCGTTCGGTGGGTTATGGAAACTATAATACATCCTACGTGCACGCCCCCCCCCCCGGCCCCTCCCGCTCCCCCAAGGCCTCCCTTCCCCCGAAAACGGAGTATGGCTGCGTATATGAAGGGGTAAAAGCGATCATACATGCAAAAGCCCACTACAACATAAATGTATACGGGTGAATGTGGGAGCTGCAGCGCGGCTACGAACGCTGGTGGGGGTTGGGGGGTGGGGGGTGGGGGAGAAAGCGAAGAAAGAGAGAGGGAGGGAGAGACATCTCTGGTTGGACACTTACTGTGGAGAGAAAGAGAGAGAGAGAGAGAGAGAGAGACAGAGACAGAGACAGAGAGACAGAGACAGAGCGAGGCACCGTACCTTGTGATGCATAGAACGCTTCACAATAAGCGAGAGACATTCTAAGAACCCTTTCATTCTTCCGTGACTGTGTAAAAACGATGTGATAACTAATCGCGGCTTCACCACAGGATATGATATGACAATACATATACACGCTGCCTGCACGCGCGCACTGACGTACCTGACACTGACAGACACACACACACACCCACCCACACCCACACACACTGCATGCCCCCAAGACATGTGTTTGTGTGGCTGTGTCTATGTGTCTGTGTGCCTGTGTGTGTTGTAACAAAAACAAAATCCTCCATATGCTGAAAATGGATCGATTTGTCCGAATACCCCGACGATCTACAGTCACGCTAAAGTCGAATAACAGAGTTTGCATTCATGAAATATGAAACATTGGCTGACATACATATTTCATACTTCACAGGCGATATCTGCGTCTGAAATCAGTAACACAATGACAGCTTGCTCACTTAATTAAAAGCGTTGGCGTCGTAATTAATAAAATGACAGTTTGATAGATTCCCTTCATTTTTGTTTTTGTTGTTGTAGTGAATAACATTTAAAAAAAAAAAAAAAAAAAAAATCGGCTGAAAAAGATACCGCCCAAAGTACACTGCAGAGTTCATCTCCATAATACCATCCATTGTCGTTGTGCTGCCGGCACAATAATTATAAGGTTTCCGTCGTATTGTACACTGTCATTACTTTACTTAGTGGTTGCTGTATTGTAGTGTAGTGTAGTGTAGTGTAGTGTAGTTTTGAACAGTCTAGTGCACCGCAGTGTTCAGTCATGTGTAGTGTAGTGCAGTGTTTAGTAGTCAAGTGTAGCGCAGTGTAGTGCAGTGTTGAGTAGTCAAGTGTAGCGCAGTGTAGTGCAGTGTTGAGTAGTCAAGTGTAGCGCAGTGCAGTGCAGTGTTGAGTAGTCAATGGCAGTGCAGTGCAGTGCAGTGTTGAGTAGTCAATGGCAGTGCAGTGCAGTGTTGAGTAGTCAAGTGTAGCGCAATGCAGTGCTGTGTTGAGTAGTGAAGTGTAGCGCAATGCAGTGCAGTGTTGAGTAGTGATGTGCAGTGCAGTGCAGTGTTGAGTCGCCAAGTGCAGTGTAGTGTTGTGCAATGTCGTGCAGTGTAGTGCAGTGTTGAATAGTGAAGTTTAGTGTAGTATAGTGCAATGCAGTGCAGTATGGTGTAATGTAGTGCAGCGTAACATGCAGCGTTATGCAGTGTAGTGTAGTGTAGTGCAGTGCAGTGTAACGCAGTGTAGTGTAGTGCAGTGCAGTGTAGTGTAGTGCAGTGTAATGCAGTGTAGTGTAGTGCAGTGTAACGCAGTGTAGTGTAGTGTAGTGTAGTGTAGTGTAGTGTAGTGCAGTGTAATGCAGTGTAGTGTAACGTAGTGTAGTGCAGTGCAGTGCAGTGCAGTGCAGTGCAGTGTAGTGTAGTGTAGTGTAGTGTAGTGCAGTGTAATGCAGTGTAGTGTAGTGCAGTGTAGTGTAGTGTAGTATAGTGTAGTGTAGTGTAGTGCAGTGTAGTGTAGTGTAGTGTAGTGTAGTGTAGTGTAGTGCAGTGTAACGCAGTGTGGTGTAGTGCAGTGCAGTGCAGTGCAGTGCAGTGTAGTGTAGTGTAGTGTAGTGTAGTGCAGTGTAGTGTAGTGCAGTGCAGTGCAGTGTAGTGTAGTGTAGCGCAGTGTAACGCAGTGTGGTGTAGTGTCTTCCATCACAATTGACACAATCAAACTTGGCAGTACATCCATCCCTCTTTCCACGTCAGTCAGGAACCTCGGTGTTGTCCTTGACAATACACTGTCCATGCAAAAATTTATCAGTCAGACATGTCAGTCCTGCTACTGTCAACTGCGACGCATCAGTGCCGTCCGGAAATATCTATCCACTGACGCAACATCTAGACTTGTCGTTTCTTTCATTCTCTCTCGCCTTGACTACTGTAACTCTTTATTGTCTGGTCTGCCTGCTTCATCCATTCAGCCCCTTCAGCGCATACAAAACTCTGCTGCCCGACTCGTCCTCAGAAAGAAAAGATCTGAGCACATCACTCCTCTTTTGCAAAATCTCCACTGGCTCCCTGTCTCACACCGAATAAAGTACAAGATCAGCACTCTATGTTATAGATGCATTCACAAAACTGCCCCTTCCTATCTCTGCGGCTGCCTTCACCTCTGCACTCCATCTCGCTCACTACGATCGGCCTCGGATCCACTCTGTTTACGCATACCCAGATTCAAACACTCGACTATTGGCCGCCGTTCTTTCTCTGTTTCTGGACCTTGCGATTGGAATGAACTTCCTTTTTCGCTTCGTCAAGTCTCCACACTCAGCTCTTTCAAGTCTGGCCTTAAAACCCACCTCTTCCCAAAATAGCCTCCCTTGCCTGCCCTTCCTTGTCTTTTGTTTCTGCAGTATTAGAGTTATGCATGCGTGTGAATGACTGGTGCGAAAGCGCTTTGATTTGTCTCTGCACAAGATCCAGCGCTATATAAATACCATTATTATTATTATTATATTATTAACGTCAACAGTCAGAAAACAGCTACATTTTTCGTGGCTGTGGATGACACTTTTTTTTCTTTTTTAATATCACAACAGATTTCTCTATGTGAAATTCGGGCTGCTCTCCCGAGGGGGAGCGCGTCCCTACACAGAGAGCGCCACCCTTTTTTTTCAGTGTATTTTTTCCTGCGTGCAATTTTATTTGTTTTTTCATATTGAAGTGCAATATTTCTACAGAATTTTGCCAGGAACAACCTCTTTGTTGCTGTGGGTTCTTTTATGTGCACTAAGTGCATGCTGCACACGGGACCTCGGTTTATCGTCTCATCCAAATGACTAGTGTCCACAACACCACTCAAGGTCTAGTGGAGGGGGAGAAAATAGCGGCTGAGCCATGATTCGAACCAGCGCGTTCAGATTCTCTCGCTTCTTAAGCAGACGGGTAACCTCTAGGCCATCACTCTGCTGGTGTGACTAATGGGGAAGGTGGCGGAATGGTTAAAACGCTCACTTGCAAATGCAGTGCCCGTTTGGCTGTGGGTTCGATTCTCGCTCCCAAGTGTGACTGGATAATCAAACTGAGCGTCCAGTCATTCAGATGAGATGATAAACCGATGTCCCGCCGTGTGCAGCACGCACTTGGCGCAATGAAAAAGAACCCATGGCAACGAGTGTTGTCCTCTGGCAAAATCCCGTTAAAAAATAAAAATCACTCCGATAGGTACACAAATATACATGCATTCACTCAAGTCCTGACAATGTGCCGTTGGGCTGTGATGCTGGGCAGACGTCTGCACGCTCAGCATATGTGGTGCAGCGAATGTGGATTTGTCCGAACGCAGAGATGAAATTGAAGTGAGTACGGCTCAGCGACTGAAGAAGAAAGAGAAACACCCGTAGGTGCTGGGGAGGACCCAGAGAAGCACTGTCTCCACCCGCCCTTGGAACAAGCTGAAACTGAAACTGAAGTGAGCACGGCTCAGCGACTGACCTTTTCCACCCTGTTTCCATTCCTTGTGTTCTGTCCTCAAGTCTCCACACACATCCTAGTGTCAGCGCCCGCAATAGTTACGTCCCTTGGAGTTGCCATGGCAACACCAGTCAGGTGTTGGGACTTCTGATCCAGTGTTGTCCAGTGGTGGGGGAGTTCGAGACCCTGTTTCGGCATGGTGTCGTGTTCTTGGGAAAAACAAAAAACACTTCACTCCGATTTTCCTCACTCCGCCCAGGTTTGAACTGGGAATCCGACTTCGGTTGAGAAAGGTTAAAACGGCGGCAGTGGGAGAGATTCAGTGGGCCCCGCCTGCCTATGCCGAGCCTTGGACACAGTGGATGGGAAGGGATTCCCTGCCCCGATGGCCCGAGAAGGCACTGTTGTCACTGGCCTGTAGCACATCACACATTCTTCTTCTTTAAAGCACAAAACATCTTTTATAGTCGCACTTTAGCATCCTAAAATTCAGCTCCAGGAATTTAGGATGCTAACTGAAGGGCGCCATTACCATCTCTCTCTGTGAAACACGTCTTTTTCTGAGGAACAAAGCCACTTGACTACCAATCGAAGTTAAACTTGCACAAAATACTAATACGTTCAAAAATCTCCTTGACACCAACACCATCTTAAAAGAAAAAAAAATTGACTATGATGAATAAAACAGTTTCTTGCAGAAGTGTACTTGCGTACACCGCCCAACAATAACAAACAAAAGATGAAAATGAATAAGTAAATAAAATGGAAGAAGTGAAGATGAAGATGAAGATTCGATGGGGACACAAAAAGGCCGAGAGGTCTAGGCAGATGACTGCCAGTCCCTATACTACTACTACTACTACTACTACCATAGCCTCCGACGAAACCTGACAGTCACTGCTGAGACACAACTGAACTGTCTTCTCTTGCCAAAACACGGCTGGGTCATTGCGTACTGTCACATTCTGAACACCAACTCACAAACTCTTACTGCACGTGTTGATCGTGCTGCACGCAGGGCGTGTCAATTTACGTCATTGTATGGTGCATCTCTGTCGTCAAGATAACGTTTTCGGAACAGAGTCGTCACTAAACAGCTGCGGGCACTGAGGGCACGCTGTATTGTATTGTATTGTATTGTACTGGTGAGTTCATGGTGCCTTCGCCTCGCAGGCTTGAGGGTGTCGCTCTCGTCGTTATTTACATCAGTGCCTTGTTTATTGGGAGTGTTTGTGTTTGGAATGTCTGTAGACTGATTCGTCATGTTGCCCTCTTCAAAATGGTATGACTTTAGCCTCATTTTGTTCTGCCAGTGCCGCAGTATGCCAGCATTTATCAGTGCGTAGACTGTTATTTTGTTTTGTGTCATGGCTCAGTTGCAGCGTAGCCATGTTTCACAGTCCGATGTCATTCCCTGTTAGCACGTGCGGAACGTTCTTCAAGAGAACGTTCGCTTCACCTCGCCCTGCAGTCAGGTGCTTGTGCACCCTTGTCATCTCAGTTGTGACCATGCACTACACGCTGCACCTGTGACAACAAGCCTTGCCCGGTGCACTTACACCCGTGATCAGCTGTTGAATGTCGTCAGAACGCTTCCCCCCATGACCCGGAATTAACTCGCCCTTCTCAAAACTGCGAACGATTTATTAACTTCTCTTGACAACAACGAAACCTCTGTTCTCTTCCTCCTAGGTCTTTCAGCCGCCTTTGATACTGTTGATCATTAGATTCTCCTCAACCGTCTGAATCACACTTTTTGAATCTGCGATCTTGCTCTCTCATGGTTCCGCTTTTATCTGTCTGACCGTTCCAATGTTGTTTCTGTTTGCGGTCTTTCATCCTCCCTTTCCGACGTACAGTTTGGTGTGCCACAAGGCTTTGTGTTTGGTCCCATTCTGTTTGTTTTCTGTACACAACCGATTTCCACCATTGTGAATCATCATTCGTTGCCCCACCATAGCTTTTCCGATGACGACCAGCTGTATCTGTCGGGACCTCCGTCTCTCCTTCCCTCTCTCATTGACTCTACTCAGGCCTGCAACTCCGATCTGAAGACATGGATGACTGAAAACAAGCTAAAATTAAATGAGGATAAAACTGAAAAATCAGTCATGATTATCACCCCACAAAGATTTTGCCACTCAATCTCTCTGCCTTCCTCAGTCTCCTTCGTCTTGTCTTTCGTTCCTCTAAATTTGATCACGTCTCTCCTCTCCTTCATGCTTTACACTGGGTCTCAGTACAAGAAAGAATTACTTACAAAGTCGTCTCTCTTTGTTTCGAGTCAATTGAGGCTTCTGGTCCACAGTATCTTTGATCTCATTCATCTTTACATACCCTCACGCCAGCCCCGCTCTTCTTCTGACACCCGTATGCTTAGGATCCCCCCCTGCTCGAACCAAAACGTATGGCCAATGCAGTTCTTCATACCAGGCCCTCTTTCTTTGGAATCAACTTCCTCAGCCACTCCGTCACTCATCTTCGCTGCAATCTTTTAAATCCAGTCTGAAGACCCACCTTTTCCCCCCCTGAATAATTCTCAACAGCTCATACCTTTCCAGTATGAACTAAAATGACTATTAGTGAGTGAGTGAGTTGAAATTGTTGGTTTTATTGTTGATTGTGAATAATTTTTTTTTTATATGTTTGGTATCTGTGTTCAATTTGTTGTTGTTGTTTGTTTGTGATATTTACATATGTGTTCTATTTGTAAACGCCCAGGGCTTATTTTCAAGACTAGGCGTAAATGCTCATAATAATATAATAATAATATTGTATTGTATTACTCTTTTGTCACCATAGATTTCTGTGTGAAATTCAGGCTGCTCTCCCCAGGGAGACTGCGTCGCAAAACTGAGAGTGCACCAACCCTGCCCCTGTGTGTGTGTGTGTGTGTGTGTGTGTGTGTTAATCCGGTCCAGTTTTTTTTCTGACGAGCTGAACTGCACAGGGCATTGGTTTGGTCTTCTTGGGGTTCCCTGTGACTGACTTGTCAACATGTTGATCTGGTTTGCAACAATCTGTGACTGACTTGTCAACACCTTGTCAACATGTTCATTTGGTTTGAAACGAGTTGTGTCTGACTTGTCAACAAGTTAATTTGGTTTTGAAACTTGTCACACACACACACACACACACAAAAGAAAAAAGAAGATGGCATTCGACTTTTGATTGGATTTGTATTTGTATTTCTTTTTATCACAACAGATTTCTCTGTGTGAAATTCGGGCTACTCTCCCCAGGGAGAGCGCGTCACTACACTACAGCGCCACCCTTTTTTTCCCCTATCGAAGTGGATTTTTTTTTTTTACAGAATTTGCCAGGAACACCCTTTTGTTGCCGTGGGTTCTTTTACGTGCGCTAAGTGCATGCAGCACACAGGACCTCGGTTTATCGTCTCATCCGAATGACTAGCGTCCAGACCACCACTCAAGGTCTAGTGGAGGGGGAGAAAATATCGGCGGCCGAGCCGTCATTCAAACCAGTGCGCTCAGATTCTCTCACTTCCTAGGTGGACGCGCTACCTCTAGGCCATCACTCCACATGTAGAGTGTTGATTTTACCATCTTTTCCAGCTCCCAAGGTGTCGGCAGGTACATTCCCCCGTTATCCAACGCGCAGAACTTGGATATTGTGGACAAACTCTACAAGAAACTGGATGGTCAGCAAACTCTTTTGTTGTTGTTGTTGTTGTTGATGATGGCCAGCAAACTGTTGTTGTTGTTGTTGATGATGGTTGGCAAACTGTTGCTGTTGTTGTTGATGATGATTAGCAAACTGTTGTTGTTGTTGATGATGGTTAGCAAACTCTGTTGCTGCTGTTGTTGATGATGGTTAGCAAGTTCTCTTGTTGTTGTTGTTGTTGATGGTCAGTAAACTTTGTTGTTGTTGTTGATGGTCAGCAAACTTTGTTGTTGTTGATGGTCAGCAAACTCTGTTGTTGTTGGTGGTGGTCAGTAAACTTTGTTGTTGTTGATGGTCAGTAAACTTTGTTGTTGTTGGTGGTCAGTAAACGTTGTTGTTGTTGATGGTCATTAAACTTTGTTGTTGTTGTTGTTGATGGTAAGTAAACTTTGTTGTTGCTGATGGTCAGTAAACTTTGTTGTTGTTGTTGTTGTTGTTGATGGTCAGCAAACTCTGTGTTGTTGTTGTTGATGGTCAGTAAACTTTGTTGTTGTTGATGGTCAGTAAACTTTGTTGTTGTTGTTGTTGATGGTCAGTAAACTATGTTGTTGTTGATGGTCAGTAAACTATGTTGTTGTTGTTGTTGATGGTCAGTAAACTTTGTTGTTGTTGTTGTTGTTGTTGTTGATGGTCAGTAAACTTTGTTGTTGTTGTTGTTGTTGTTGTTGTTGATGGTCAGTAAACTTTGTTGTTGTTGTTGTTGTTGTTGTTGATGATGGTCAGTAAACTTTGTTGTTGTTGTTGATGGTCAGCAAACTCTGTTGTTGTTGATGGTCAGTAAACTTTGTTGTTGTTGTTGTTGATGGTCAGTAAACTATGTTGTTGTTGTTGTTGATGGTCAGTAAACTATGTTGTTGTTGTTGATGGTCAGTAAACTATGTTGTTGTTGTTGTTGATGGTCAGTAAACTATGTTGTTGTTGTTGTTGATGGTCAGTAAACTATGTTGTTGTTGTTGATAGTCAGTAAACTATGTTGTTGTTGTTGTTGTTGATGGTCAGTAAACTTTGTTGTTGTTGATGGTCAGTAAACTTTGTTGTTGTTGTTGTTGATGGTCAGTAAACTATGTTGTTGTTGATGGTCAGTAAACTATGTTGTTGTTGTTGTTGATGGTCAGTAAACTTTGTTGTTGTTGTTGTTGTTGTTGTTGATGGTCAGTAAACTTTGTTGTTGTTGTTGTTGTTGTTGTTGTTGATGGTCAGTAAACTTTGTTGTTGTTGTTGTTGTTGTTGTTGATGATGGTCAGTAAACTTTGTTGTTGTTGTTGATGGTCAGCAAACTCTGTTGTTGTTGATGGTCAGTAAACTTTGTTGTTGTTGTTGTTGATGGTCAGTAAACTATGTTGTTGTTGTTGTTGATGGTCAGTAAACTATGTTGTTGTTGTTGATGGTCAGTAAACTATGTTGTTGTTGTTGTTGATGGTCAGTAAACTATGTTGTTGTTGTTGTTGATGGTCAGTAAACTATGTTGTTGTTGTTGATAGTCAGTAAACTATGTTGTTGTTGTTGTTGTTGATGGTCAGTAAACTTTGTTGTTGTTGATGGTCAGTAAACTTTGTTGTTGTTGTTGTTGATGGTCAGTAAACTATGTTGTTGTTGATGGTCAGTAAACTATGTTGTTGTTGTTGTTGATGGTCAGTAAACTTTGTTGTTGTTGTTGTTGTTGTTGTTGATGGTCAGTAAACTTTGTTGTTGTTGTTGTTGTTGTTGTTGTTGATGGTCAGTAAACTTTGTTGTTGTTGTTGTTGTTGTTGTTGATGATGGTCAGTAAACTTTGTTGTTGTTGTTGATGGTCAGCAAACTCTGTTGTTGTTGATGGTCAGTAAACTTTGTTGTTGTTGTTGTTGATGGTCAGTAAACTATGTTGTTGTTGTTGTTGATGGTCAGTAAACTATGTTGTTGTTGTTGATGGTCAGTAAACTATGTTGTTGTTGTTGTTGATGGTCAGTAAACTATGTTGTTGTTGTTGTTGATGGTCAGTAAACTATGTTGTTGTTGTTGATAGTCAGTAAACTATGTTGTTGTTGTTGTTGTTGATGGTCAGTAAACTTTGTTGTTGTTGATGGTCAGTAAACTTTGTTGTTGTTGTTGTTGATGGTCAGTAAACTATGTTGTTGTTGTTGTTGATGGTCAGTAAACTTTGTTGTTGTTGATGGTCAGTAAACTTTGTTGTTGTTGTTGTTGTTGATGGTCAGTAAACTTTGTTGTTGTTGTTGTTGTTGATGGTCAGTAAACTATGTTGTTGTTGTTGTAGATGATGATGATGAGGATGATGAAGGTTAGGAAACTCTGATCGTGTTGATGTCACGAGTCTCTTATGTTGTTTTTTGTTGTTGTTGTTGATGGCCAGGTATCTCTTCTGTTCTTGCCAGTTGTGTTGTTGTTGTTGCTGATTGGCAGGAATCTCTAATGTTTTGCTGGTCATGTTGCTTTTGTTGTTGTTGGTCAGGACATGTTGTTGTTAGTCAAGAATCCATTATGTTGTTCCTGGTCGTGTTGTTGTTAGTCAAGAATCCATTATGTTGTTCCTGGTCGTGTTGTTGTCAGTCGAGAATCCATTATGTTGTTCCTGGTCGTGTTGTTGTTGGTGGTGGTGGTTGTTAGGAACCTCTATGTTGTTGTTGATCGTGTTATCGTTGTTAGTCATCGTTATCACCATCACTACCACCATCACCATCATCATCACCACCATCATCATCATCACTACCACCGCCATCATCATCAACATCACCATCATCTTCATCATCAGCACCATTACCATCACCACCATCATTAACATCATCATCACCATAATCACCACCATCATCACCAACATCATCACCTTCATCACCACAATCATCACCACCACTATCACCACCACCACCGCCATCATCATCACCTTCACCACTACCATCATCACCACCACCACCATCACTACCACCATCATCCTCATCACCACCAGCACCATCATCATCACCACCATCACCACCACAACCACCACCATCATCACCACCACCATCATCATAAGTATCACCACCACCATTACCATCACCACCACCACAATCATCACCACCATCATCATCACCATCACCACCACCACCACCATCACCAGCACCATCACCATCATCAACACCACCACCATCATCATCTCCATCATCACCTTCACGATCATCACCATCATCACCACCACCACCACCACCACTTGATGCTGTCCAGACGTGGTGTGCCAGCTGCGGACAGCCAAGGAACAGCTGGAGGGTCTTGAGGCCCAGCTGGGGACCCTGAAGAAGGCCGCCATCCAGCTGTCTGAGGTCGTGAATAGTCTGTCCGCCACAAACGCCCGACAGACCCTGTTGCTCTCCGGCCTCTTCGCTGACGTAAGTGGGGCAAGAGTTTCAGTTTCAGTTTCAGTAGCTCAAGGAGGCGTCACTGCGTTCGGACAAATCCATATACGCTACACCACATCTGCCAAGCAGATGCCTGACCAGCAGCGTAACCCAACGCGCTTATTCAGGCCTTGAGAAAAAAAAG
>JAAQRG010280326.1:0-10000 GCA_011634625.1 Babylonia areolata | reverse complement strand
CAACACACGCACTGTGTGGACACGGTATTGCCCTTACTGACACCACAACACACGCACTGTGTGGACACGGTATTGCCCTTACTGACACCACAACACACGCACTGTGTGGACACGGTATTGCCCTTACTGACACCACAACACACACTCTGTGTGGACACGGTATTGCCCTTACTGACACCACAACACACACTCTGTGTGGACACGGTATAGCCCTTACTTATTACCACAACACACACACTCACACAAGCATTAGTCTGGAGGTTAAGACATATTGATGGAGTCTCCCGTCGGACCAACGGATGAGTAGGCAGGCAGGCTTATCACACAGGCATTAGTCTGGAGTTTGATATATTGCACTACACATAAACATGAGGACTGTCTGTGTTGTGTGTACAGAGGGCGTATTTCACCGTTGAGGACTGTCTGTGTTGTGTGTACAGAGGGCGTATTTCACTGTTGAGGACTGTCTGTGTTGTGTGTACAGATGGCGTATTTCACCGTTGAGGACTGTCTGTGTTGTGTGTACAGAGGGCGTATTTCACTGTTGAGGACTGTCTGTGTTGTGTGTACAGATGGCGTATTTCCACGTTGAGGACTGTCTGTGTTGTGTGTACAGAGGGCGTATTTCACTGTTGAGGACTGTCTGTGTTGTGTGTACAGAGGGCGTATTTCACTGTTGAGGACTGTCTGTGTTGTGTGTACAGATGGCGTATTTCACTGTTGAGGACTGTCTGTGTTGTGTGTACAGAGGGCGTATTTCCATGTTGAGGACTGTCTGTGTTGTGTGTACAGAGGGCGTATTTCACTGTTGAGGACTGTCTGTGTTGTGTGTACAGAGGGCGTATTTCACTGTTGAGGACTGTCTGTGTTGTGTGTACAGAGGGCGTATTTCCACGTTGAGGACTGTCTGTGTTGTGTGTACAGAGGGCGTATTTCCACGTTGAGGACTGTCTGTGTTGTGTGTACAGAGAGCGTATTTCCGCGTCCAGGACTGTCTGTGTTGTGTGTACAGAGGGCGTATTTCCACGTTGAGGACTGTCTGTGTTGTGTGTACAGAGGGCGTATTTCCATGTTGAGGACTGTCAGTGTTGTGTGTACAGAGGGCGTATTTCACTGTTGAGGACTGTCTGTGTTGTGTGTACAGAGGGCGTATTTCACTGTTGAGACTGTCAGTGCTGTGTGTACAGAGGGCGCATTTCACTGTTGAGGACTGTCTAGCAGTGTACAGAGGGGCGTATTTCACTGTTGAGGACTGTCTGTGCTTGTGTGTACAGATGGGTGGTATTTCACTGTTGAGGACTGTCTGTGTTGTGTGTACAGAGGGCGTATTTCACTGTTGAGGACTGTCTGTGTTGTGTGTACAGAGGGCGTATTTCACTGTTGAGGACTGTCTGTGTTGTGTGTACAGAGGGCGTATTTCACTGTTGAGGACTGTCTGTGTTGTGTGTACAGAGGGCGTATTTCACTGTTGAGGACTGTCTGTGTTGTGTGTACAGAGGGCGTATTTCACTGTTGAGGACTGTCTGTGTTGTGTGTACAGAGGGCGTATTTCACTGTTGAGGACTGTCTGTGTTGTGTGTACAGAGGGCGTATTTCACTGTTGAGGACTGTCTGTGTTGTGTGTACAGAGGGCGTATTTCACCGTTGAGGACTGTCTGTGTTGTGTGTACAGAGGGCGTATTTCCACGTCCAGGACTGTCTGTGTTGTGTGTACAGAGGGCGTATTTCCACGTCCAGGACTGTCTGTGTTGTGTGTACAGAGGGCATATTTCACTGTTGAGGACTGTCTGTGTTGTGTGTACAGAGGGCATATTTCACTGTTGAGGACTGTCTGTGTTGTGTGTACAGAGGGCGTATTTCCACGTCCAGGACTGTCTGTGTTGTGTGTACAGATGGCGTATTTCCATGTTGAGGACTGTCTGTGTTGTGTGTACAGAGGGCGTATTTCACTGTTGAGGACTGTCTGTGTTGTGTACAGAGGGCGTATTTCCACGTCCAGAACTGTCTGTGTTGTGTGTACAGAGGGCGTATTTCCACGTCCAGAACTGTCTGTCAACGCTACGACCCAACAGAGCCTTTGTGCAGCAGCTGTCAGAGTGGGAGCAACAGCTGTTTGGCGCCAAGACCACAGAGATTGCTGATCCTAACTTCTGAAAACCGCTTTGTTCGTCAATACATCTTGCTTCTAAGACAGCACCAGTGCTACATTAACTGTGAATAGCGACAGTCCTTGACATTGCTGGAGGCACATTTGCCGACCCAAACACTGACGCTGTGACTACTGTTGATAATGCTTGATTGTAAGCCATGATTCAGCGTGTCTTTATTAGACAGTGGATGTTGTTGTTGTTGTTGTTCACTTGTCAGTCACAGTAAAATCAGAGAACTTAAAAAAGAATTTTGTTTTTTTAAAACACCAGAAAAAAAAAAAAATTTAGAACTGTTTACTTCTTCCAGAAATCATAGCATTGATTGTTGTAATTTGTGAATATCAAGTGTAGTTCTTTGTAAGAATGTGTGAATATCAACTGAAGTTCTTTGTTGAAGTTCTTTGTAAGAATGTGTGACTATCAGTTGAAGTTCTTTGTAAGAATGTGTGACTATCAGTTGAAGTTCTTTGTTGAAGTTCTTTGTAAGAATGTGTGACTATCAGTTGAAGTTCTTTGTTGAAGTTCTTTGTAAGAATGTGTGACTATCAGTTGATGTTCTTTGTTGAAGTTCTTTGTAAGAATGTGTGACTATCTGTTGAAGTTCTTTGTAAACATGTGTGACTATCAGTTGATGTTCTTTGTTGAAGTTCTTTGTAAGAATGTGTGACTATCAGTTGAAGTTCTTTGTTGAAGTTCTTTGTAAGAATGTGTGACTATCAGTTGAAGTTCTTTGTAAGAATGTGTGACTATCAGTTGAAGTTCTTTGTAAACACGTGTGACTATCAGTTGAAGTTGTTTGCTGGGATGTGTGACTATCAGTTGTGGTCCTTTGTAGAAATGTGTGAAAATTTGTTGGGTTATTTGTGTGTGTGTGTGTGTGTGTGTATGTGTGTGTGTGTGTGTGTGTGTGAACATTGTCTGTCTCTTCCACACACCTGCATACTTCATCCCCCCAATCCATCCTGCTTCTTGTTCCAAGGAGAAAGATGCTTTTTTTTGCTTTTTTTTTTTTTTTTTCGGACACTTTGGTATTTTATTGTCATTACCTGCATAGGTGTATTGACAAGGGGGTGATAAGGGTTATTTCTTATGTCACCACAAGTACAATACAACACACTCTGCTCAATCCATCAAAACAAAACAAAACAAAACAAGCAAACAAAGAAAAACAAAACAGCTTTCATCAAAATACAACACCCTTACAATAGGGAAGCAACAAACATAAAAAAAACAGAAAACCAAAACAAACAAAAAAACACCATTACTCGACCATCCATTCCATTAGCGATATTGTTCAATGTCTACCTTATTATCTGGCTTACAGTCTGAACATAAGATAGTAGACATTATACATTGTTATCCCCCTCATTTACTCTGGTATTGTTCTGAATAGTAAGACTACATCTTATTCTCTGTGCTTCTACAAGAAATTTAGCTATTGACAATATTGTAAGATCATTATCAGACGACAAAGCAGAAACAAAGTCGTGCCTTTTAGCTACATCAGACTGAAAAAAACACACACTTATCCCTTACCCTATTGAATGATTTACATTGAAACAAGTCATGTTTTTCATCATCTGACTAGAAGCACACAATGGGCATGGTGATTCTGTGGATGTCCCAGGCTGAAACCATCTTTTATTTACATTAAATCCAGTGTCCTTAGTTGAAAATATTGCAAAGTTTATTCTTTTCCACTTGTCTGTGATGACTGTCAGGAATTTTTCCATTTGAAATACACTTTTGAATGAAAAAAAACAACTATATTTTTCTTTAGTTTCCATATCAGAATGCCAATTTTGTTTAAAAGAACAAATAAGTCTATCTTTAAATTCTGAAATAGACTGCTGTTCATTTCCCACTTCCTGGGACATCCACACAATTCCAAAACCATGTTCAGACAGAATCTTTTTAAAATAATAAGCCCAGCTTTCTTTACCTAATTCCATTTGTAATAACATTATGTCATAAGTCTATTTGCATAAATATAATTGCGGAAGCTTCAATAATTTCAACCATTTCACAAACGTTTTTATGTACAAAGGATATCTGCCCATTTCCCCATATAATATAGTACTGGATGAGTGAATCGGTACATTCAGAAAACGTTTTGTTGCATATGTGTGCACTTTCTCCATTTGTGAGTTTGCTTTTAGCCCCCAGACTTCAGCTGCATACATAAGTATAGGTTCAATTTGTGTATCAAACATTTTCCAAAACAGATGATTATCAATCGAGTTGAGCTTTTTTAACGATTTCAGTTACAGTTTTCTTTGCTTCCCTACAAGATTCTTCACACACATAGTTTAAACTTAGTTTTATTGAAAATACTATTCCCAAATGCTTATATGTAGTAGTTACTTTAACATCCGCATTTCCATATAACCACTTTTCATATACTGACAGATGCCCACCATTCTAAAACCATAATGTTAGTTTGATCTAAATTAACTGTTAAGCCTAAGCGATTTGCTTCTTCTTTCAAAACATTTAATTGGTTTTATAACCCCATGACAGTACCTGACAAAAGAAAAACATCATCTGCGAATAATAGTCAGAATATTTCAGTAGCTCCTGGGATTAACTGAATTCCTTTTCTTGACAATTCCACTGCTAATTCATTTATGAAAAAAGAGAACATCTGTGGTCTCAAATTACAACCTTGTTTAATGCCACTTGGACAACTAAAACATTCTGAATACACACAATTCGCACCCACATATGCAAGTACTGATTTGTACATACCTCTGAGAACCATATACAATTTACCATTTACACCACTTTCACGCAGAGCATGCTACAGAGCATTGTGATTCACGGAATTGAAGGCCTTCTTAAAGTCTACAAATTCAACATAAAGTTTAGTATTGTTAAGCAAATATTTTTGCACAACAGAACACAATGTAAAAATATGGTCTGTTGTACTGTAATTACTTTTAAAGCCTGCTTGGTGTTCAATTATGTTTTATACCATGTAAAAATATGGTCTATTGTACTGTAATTACTTTTAAAGCCTGCTTGCTGTTCAGTTATGTTTTATACCATGTAAAAATAGGGTCTATTGTACTGTAATTACTTCTAAAGCCTGCTTGCTGTTCAGTTATGTTTTATACCATGTAAAAATAGGGTCTATTGTACTGTAATTACTTCTAAAGCCTGCTTGCTGTTCAGTTATGTTTTATACCATGTAAAAATAGGGTCTATTGTACTGTAATTACTTCTAAAGCCTGCTTGCTGTTCAGTTATGTTTTATACCATGTAAAAATAGGGTCTATTGTACTGTAATTACTTCTAAAGCCTGCTTGGTGTTCAATTATGTTTTATACCATGTAAAAATAGGGTCTATTGTACTGTAATTACTTCTAAAGCCTGCTTGCTGTTCAATTATGTTTTCTTCTCTTTCAGTCCACTTTGTTAATCTGTTCAGTATGTGAGTGTAAATTTTACTTAAAACACTGGGAAGCGCTACTCCACGATAATTATCAGGATTGTTGACATCTCCCTTTTTGTGAAATGGAATTATTATGGATTTTGACCATTCTAAAGGAAAAGTTCCAATTTCAAAAAGCTGCAGGTTAAATAATTACTGGACAAGAAAGTCAATGATGGCTGAATTTGCATGCTTTAACATCTCTCCGGCAATTCTGTCTGGTCCTGCACTCTTTCCTGATTTCACATGTCTAATACTAGCAATAACCTCTTCTTTAGATATGGGATTATTGAATAATGGTTCAAATACGTCATCTTCTTCTATCAAACTGTCCTCTTCTTGTGGTACATCATAGTCAACATCATTGAAAACCCTAAAGAAATTGTTATACCATTCAGTGTTGCAAACGTGTTAGAATCCTTGACTGAATCTCTCAATTTTCTCAACCTGTTCTCTTCAAATTCTCTCTCCTTTGTTTTTCTTAATTCAACATATTCTTTTCTGGATTTAGCATACGCTTCTCTTTTTTCTTTCTTATTTGTTTCTGTTTTACATCTTTGAAATCCTTTTTATAACCTTTTAACTTCCTGCTTCTTTCATTTACATTCGACATGAAACCAGTCATTACACTTTTTGTACCCTTGGCCCACTCTTCGAACCATACATGCAGCAGCCCCGTATAAAGCAGTCACAAATTGATTTAAACTTTCGTCCAGAAAGCTGTCTGTAAACAATCTTGAAATTCAGCACTGTCAAGTTCATGCTTATAAATACTGACATTCTCATCTGACCATACATTTTTTTCTTTGCCATTTTGTCTTGAATTCTCACGTAAATCAGAGTTCTGATTCTTTGTACATGTTACTTCTACTGGCAAATACCACGAGTCCACATGCTCACCAGCATGCAAATCAAAGTTCAATAATAAATCACAGGGAATAAGAAAATAATCAATCACACTACATCCACTGGGGGACACAAAAGTACATTCACCCTCTGTGTCGCCCGTACAAAAACCATTCAAAATAACCATATCAAGCATGAAACACAAATCCAACAAAGTTTTACCAAAATTATTATAATAATTACTTGGTCCTTAGAATTGCGCACACAACTTCCTTCATCCACTTTGTCACACTCCCATTCATTCACATAGTTAGACATAACTTCAAGTTAAGCTTTTTCCTGACCAGTTCTAGCATTCAGATCTCCAGTGACCATGAAATATACTTAATCTTTTTCAAAATGCTGTAGTAATGCTTCTTCTAATAACAATATACCATCTTTAATCAGTTTATCATTGTATGTCGGGCCTCCTTTGGGAACAACGTAGCAAGCTACAAAGACCACATCTTTATTCAAACCTAAAACAATTTGATTTATTTCTATAACAACAGTATTATCACACTCTACCTTGACTTCCTTGACTCGCTCTGCCAGACTTTCTCACTGACCGTAACACACCATCTCAATGTCTGCCATGACAAGACAACTTTTTAGCAGGAGCATGAAATTTCACATGGTCAGTAAAAACACCAGAAAAATCAAATGACGAATCAAGAAACGTTTCTGTAGGGCAAACAAAATCAGAGTCATTTACATAATCAACAAATGAAACGTCTTTTAATTTACTGTATAAATTTTCAACATTATAATTCAAAAACGTCCATTGTTTTGGATGGTCGGCCTGTCCTTCGGCTTTCTCGACACGCTCGAACGAAGGTTCCTGTCACTGACACCGCCACCTCTCCCACTGCCACGGACCGAACTTGCAGGAGAGAGAGGGGGTGGGAAGGGAGAGGGAGAGACAAGACAAGACAAGACAAAATCTTAATTATCAAGGGTAATAGATAACAACAAGGGAGAACAACAATTGTATTACTGTTTGTCACGACAGATCCCTCTCTGGGTAGAACAACAGTTGTACTGTATTACTGTTTGTCACGACAGATCCCTCTCTGGGTAGAACAACAGTTGTACTGTATTACTATTTGTCACGACGGATTCCTCTCTGGGTAGAACAACAGTTATACTGTATTACTAGTCACGACAGATTCCTCTCTGGGTAGAACAACAGTTGTACTGTATTACTATTTGTCACAACAGATTCCTCTCTGGGTAGAACAACAGTTGTAAAAAAAAAAAAAAAAAAAAAAAAAAAAAACCAACAGTTGTACTGTATTACTATTTGTCACGACAGATTCCTCTCTGGGTAGAACAACAGTTATACTGTATTACTATTTGTCACGACAGATTCCTCTCTGGGTAGAACAACAGTTGTACTGTATTACTATTTGTCACGACAGATCCCTCTCTGGGTAGAACAACAGTTATACTGTATTACTATTTGTCACAAACAGATTCCTCTCTGTAGAACAACAGTTGTACTGTATTACTATTTGTCACAACAGATTCCTCTCTGGGTAGAACAACAGTTGTACTGTATTACTATTTGTCACGACAGATCCCTCTCTGGGTAGAACAACAGTTGTACTGTATTACTATTTGTCACAACAGATTCCTCTCTGGGTAGAACAACAGTTGTACTGTATTACTATTTGTCACAACAGATTCCTTTTGGGTAGAACAACAGTTGTACTGTATTACTGTTTGTCACAACAGATTCCTCTCTGGGTAGAACGACAGTTGTACTGTATTACTGTTTGTCACGACAGATCCCTCTCTGGGTAGAACAACAGTTGTACTGTATTACTGTTTGTCACGACAGATTCCTCTCTGGGTAGAACAACAGTTATACTGTATTACTATTTGTCACAACAGATCCCTCTCTGGGCAGAACAACAGTTGTACTGTATTACTATTTGTCACAATAGATTCCTCTCTGGGTAGAACAACAGTTGTACTGTATTACTATTTGTCACAACAGATTCCTCTCTGGGTAGAACAACAGTTGTACTGTGTTACTATTTGTCACAACAGATTCCTCTCTGGGTAGAACAACAGTTATACTGTGTTACTATTTGTCACAACAGATTCCTCTCTGGGTAGAACAACAGTTATACTGTGTTACTATTTGTCACAACAGATTCCTCTCTGGGCAGAACAACAGTTGTACTGTATTACTATTTGTCACAACAGATTCCTCTCTGGGTAGAACAACAGTTATACTGTATTACTATTTGTCACAATAGATTCCTCTCTGGGTAGAACAACAGTTGTACTGTATTACTATTTGTCACAATAGATTCTTCCCTGGGTAGAACAACAGTTATACTGTATTACTATTTGTCACAACAGATCCCTCTCTGGGTAGAACAACAGTTGTACTGTATTACTATTTGTCACAACAGATTCCTCTCTGGGTAGAACAACAGTTGTACTGTATTACTATTTGTCACAATAGATTCCTCCCTGGGTAGAACAACAGTTATACTGTATTACTATTTGTCACAACAGATCCCTCTCTGGGTAGAACAACAGTTGTACTGTATTACTATTTGTCACAACAGATTCCTCTCTGGGTAGAACAACAGTTGTACTGAATTACTATTTGTCACGACAGATTCCTCTCTGGGTAGAACAACAGTTATACTGTATTACTATTTGTCACGACAGATTCCTCTCTGGGTAGAACAACAGTTGTACTGTATTACTATTTGTCACAACAGATTCCTTTTGGGTAGAACAACAGTTGTACTGTATTACTGTTTGTCACAATAGATTCCTCTCTGGGTAGAACAACAGTTATACTGTATTACTATTTGTCACAACAGATTCATCTCTGGGTAGAACAACAGTTGTACTGTATTACTATCTGTCACAACAGATTCCTCTCTGGGTAGAACAACAGTTGTACTGTATTACTATTTGTCATAATAGATCCCTCTCTGGGTAGAACAACAGTTGTACTGTATTTCTCTTTGTCACAACAGATTCCCTTTTGTGTAGAACAACAGTTGTACTGTATTACTAGTAATGGGTGAAATGTGTTGACACATTGCAACACCACCCATGTAGCTAACTGCATGTGCTAAATGTGCTGAGCGCATGCTGCACTCAGGACCTAGCACCCACACCACACTCCAGGCCCTATAGCACCCACATCACACTCCAGGCCCTATAGCACCCACACCACACTCCAGGTCCTATAGCACCCACATCACACTCCAGGCCCTATAGCACCCACATCACACTCCAGGCCCTATAGCACCCACACCACACTCCAGGCCCTATAGCACCCACACCACACTCCAGGTCCTACAGCACCCACACCACACTCCAGGCCCTATAGCACCCACATCACACTCCAGGCCCTATAGCACCCACATCACACTCCAGGCCCTATAGCACCCACATCACACTCCAGGCCCTATAGCACCCATATCACACTCCAGGCCCTATAGCACCCACACCACACACCAGGTCCTATAGCACCCACACCACACTCCAGGCCCTA
>JAAQRG010280317.1:0-13382 GCA_011634625.1 Babylonia areolata | reverse complement strand
ATATATATATATATATATATATATATATATATATATATATATATATATATATATATATATATATATATATATATCATCAAGTTTAATATTTAGATAAGACTTATCAACTAATGCATTTGTATATCAAACATTTGTATTCACATTGTTAAAAAATCTACAATGATGTTGATAGTGTTCGGCCGTTCCATCCCTCAGCTCCAAACTCTTTAGCGCCGTGTTCGTGTGAGTGTTTTAATTTAATGATGAAATGACTGTCTTCGCTTTTAAAAAATTCACTATCTCTGTAAATAAGTGTTTGTTTTCTCTACGAGTCTGAAGGCGAATTTCTGTACTCTGGTTCAGACATTAAAGTGATTGATTGATTGACTGACTGACTGGAATGTGAAAACCGTGAGGCGAAACCTGACGCTAGAGCAATGCTCAGGCACAGGGCTGAACGAGTCGAATCAAATCAAATTTCGGTGTGTAGAGCCTCGCCGACCATTGAAGCCATCTCAAGGCTATCACCACGTTTGCATCTACTTCAAGTCAACAGTAAAAAAAAAAGTACAATTAAAACTAGTCACCGCTTCAAGCTTTCCAGCCAAAGTTTACAAACCTTCCAGAGTTCAAAACATTCAAATCTGTTTAAATGTCCACTTCTATCAAGAAGTCCATCAGCGTCCACAGAGAGACATCACGAAACAAACTGAATGAGTTAAATAAAGAGAACAGCAATCACCTAAGGTCAATATTATACAGTTTTATTGTGGGTTTTTTTTTGGGGGGGGTGCGGGGGCGCGGGGGAGGTTGTTAGTGTGTTTCTAATCTTGTACAACAACTCATCAGCCTTACCATTCCCTTGCCACGTTTTTCGGGCGTGGAGACATCAGTGACAATGGACGTGCTGAGGCTGACGTTGCCTTTGCTGATGCCTCCGATGACACGGGCCACGACGAAGAGGGTGAAACTGTCTGACACCATCCACAGAACGTAGGACGCTGCCACTCCCACCTGTGTTGGTGACGGGTGGAGACAAAAAACAAACTTAATAATGGAAAGAAACTGACAGAAGAAAACAGGACATGAAGAAATGAAATGAAGGAAAAAGCCCTCAGCCGTTCATGCTGTGTCTGTCATGTCAACCGTTCACGCTGTGTCTTTACTGTTCACCGTTCATGCTGTCTTTCATGTTAACAGGTCACACTGTGTCTTTACTGTCAACTGTTAACAGGTCACACTGTGTCTTTACTGTCAACCGTTCACACTGTGTCTTTACTGTCAACCGTTCACACTGTGTCTTTACTGTCAACCGTTCACACTGTGTCTTTACTGTCAACCGTTCACACTGTGTCTTTCATGTCAACCGTTCACACTGTGTCTTTCATGTTAACCGTTCACACTGTGTGTTTCATGTCAACCGTTCACACTGTGTCTTTCATGTCAACCGTTCACACTGTGTCTTTCATGTCAACCGTTCACACTGTGTCTTTCATGTTAACCGTTCACACTGTGTCTTTACTGTCAACCGTTCACACTGTGTGTTTACTGTTCACAGGTCACGCTGTGTCTTTACTGTTAACCGTTCACGCTGTGTCTTTCATGTCAACCGTTCACACTGTGTCTTTCATGTTAACCGTTCACACTGTGTCTTTCATGTTAACCGTTCACACTGTGTCTTTACTGTTCACAGGTCATGCTGTGTCTTTACTGTTAACAGTTAATGGCAGAGGTCATGCTGTGTCTTTAATGTTAACAGTTAATGGTAGAGGTCATGCTGTGTCTTTAATGTTAACAGTTAATGGTAGAGGTCATGCTGTGTCTTTAATATTAACAGTTAATGGCAGAGGTCCCACAAACTTATACAGCAACTGGGGCAGATATCAGTGTCCCCTGTGACCAGAACTCGACAAAGGAAGGCAGGGTTCCACCTCGGTCTTTCCTCTATTTTCAGCCTTCCCTGACCAAAGACCAGTACACATCCACACCTGGGTGGAGAGAGGAAAGTCAGAGTAAAGTGCCTCTCAGCACCATGCCCGAACGGGGCCTGGACCTCCGACATCTGGTGAACACTGCATCAGGAGTCTAACGCCTCATTCTGTCAAGGCGCCATGTGTTTGTGAAGGGTGCAGAAGAAGAAAACCAGGAAATGGAAAAAAAAAAAAGACCACAAGAAAGGAAACGAAGACATGAAGGAAAGGAAATACACCTCAGTTTCAGTTTCTCAAGCAGGCGTCACTGCGTTCAGACAAATCCATACACGCTACACCACATCTGCTAGGCAGATGCCTGACAGCAGCATAACCCAGCGCGCTTGTCAGGCCTTGAGTGCATGCACACAGTTATATCTGTGCACCTATCAGAGTGGATTTCTTTTTTTTTTACATAATTTTGCCAGAGGACAACACTCGTTGCCATGGGTTCTTTTTCAGTGCGCCAAGTGCGTGCTGCACACAGGACCTCGGTTTATTATCTCAGCCAAAAGACTAGACGCTCAGTTTGATTTTGCAGTCACACTTGGGAGAAAGGGTGAGAGGGGGATTTGAACCCACACCCTCACAGACTCTGTACTGGTGGCTGAGCGTCTTAACCATTCTGCCACCTTCCTCCATAAACATGCTCAATGTCTCATCAATGTACAAAACCAGAGAAAAAAGAATCAAGCATGGAAACATTGTCATATTTCATCGCAACTAACTGGAAACAAAATTTTTTTAAAATCACGCATGCACAAACACGCATGCACACACAGACGCAGACACAAACACACATAGACACAGACATATATAAACAGACGCAGACACAAACACACAGAGACACAGACACAGATATAAACACATGCACACATGCACATTCTCGCAAACAAGATTCACCAGCAAAATCAAAGACCACTGCTCGTGTTAATCAAAAGAGTGATAATCATTGTAGTGACGGGCATTGTATCAAAAACTGTTAATCAAAAGAGTGATAATCATTGTTGTGACGGGCACTGTATCAAAAACTGTTAATCAAAAGAGTGATAATCATTGTTGTGACGGGCATTGTATCAAAAACTGTTGATCAAAAGAGTGAAAATCATTGTAGTGACGGGCATTGTATCAAAAACTGTTCCATGACATGTATATCTTTTGTCATTCTTTTCCTGTCTTTCTTTCTTGTTTTTTTTTGATGAGGAGAAAAGAACTCTGTCTCCCAACATCCTTCTTCTTCTTCCTCGTTTGTGGGCTGCAACTCCCACGTTCACTCATATACATGTACACAAGTGGGCTTTGACATGTATGACCATTTTTAGCCATACTCTGTTTCTGGGTATATGCATGATGGGTATGTTTTTGTTTCCATACCCACTGAACGCTGACATGGATTACACGATCTTTAACATGCGTATTTTGATCCTCTCCTGTGTATACACACTAAGGGGGTTCAGGCACAAGCAGGTCTGCACATAACATTGACCTGGGAGATGGGAAAAATCTCCACTGTTTTCCCACCAGGCGCCGTTACCAAGATTTGAACCCGAGACCCTCAGAATGAAAGTCCAACGCTTTAACCACTTGGCTATTGGGCCCGTCTCCCCACATCCAATGCCCGGCCCGCCAAGTTTCCAAACCCACTGTATATGTGGATACAGGTGTGCTGAAATGAATGAATGTGTGTCTGTCTAAATCACCTTGTGGTGAAGAGAAAACAGACCACCAAGAAAAAAGAAAACAGAAAGCAACAGCAAAACAGCCCCACTGACCATGCACAACAGCATCATAGGACGTCGGCCATACACGTCCGAGGCCGCTCCAATGATCGGTGTGGAGAGAAACTGGAGGAAGGAGAAGAGGGAGCCTATCAGACCTGCAACATCGCAATATAGTACAACATCACAATACAACACAAGGCAACACTGGAGAAAGGAGAAGAGGGAGCCTATCAGACCTGCAACATCACAATATAGTACAACATTACAACACAACACAACGCAACACTGAAGAAAGGAGAAGAGGGAGCCTATCAAACCTGCAGCATCACAATATAGTACAACATCACAATGCAACACAACAAAACACCATAAAATAACATACCAGATCTTACAATATAAGACTATGCAATACAACACAACAAACATAATTCAATGCAATAAGATACAACACAAAACCGTACAACACAACACAACAATCACAATCTATCACAATGCAACGCAACACATTACAACACAACACAACAATCACAATCTATCAAAATGCAACGCAACACATTACAACACAACACAACAATCACAATCTATCACAATGCAACGCAACACATTACAATACAACACCATAAAATAACAAACCATATCATACAATATAAGACAACGCAATATAACACAACAAACACAACACAATGCAACAAAACACAACGCAATACTGTACAACAAAACACCACACAACAATCACAATGCAACACAACACATTGCAACACAACACACTGCAACACAACATGGTACTCAGGAAACTCAGAAGATTCTTTTCTTTCTGGTCTAAGGGGGGAAAAAGTGATAAAAACAACAACAATAAAACAGCTGATGATAAAGAAGCCTTACACTGAAACTGCCAGCGAAGAACGGTGCCATTAACAAGCCCCTGTGGCAAAGTGGTCAGCACGGCAGACTGACAACCAAATGACAAGGGTTCAAATCCCAGCACATATGGGGGTTCTCGGCCAATGGCCAACTCCTCCCAAGAACTGCTTGTGTGTGAGCAACTGGGTGTGGGTGTATCTGTATCAGTATCAGTATCAGTAGCTCGAGGAAGCGTCACTGCGTTCAGACAAATCCATATACGCTACACCACATCTGCCAAGCAGATGCCCAACCAGCAGCGTTACCCAACACGCTAAGTCAGGCCTTGAGAAAAAAAAAAAAGAAAAAGAAAAAAAATGAAATAGAAATAAAAATGTATCTGTGTGCATGCTCCCTTACTTACTTCAATTATTATTCATTAATTAAAACTTACACAGATTACAAAGTGCTTTAAATCTCTCTCTGATAATGACAGAAACCACAGTGCTATTCTCTTTGCAGCTGCAAATGGTATTCACTGTCCAGAGAAATCAAAAACAACAACAACATTAAGACAGCTGTTCTGACAATAACAATTCAGTGCAATATTTCCTCACTCACAACTGGTGGCAAGAGAACAGATAACAGCACTTGTTCCACATTACAATAAAACATAACGAGGTTTCGGCACACTCTTCCCTGATAATCACACACATCAATCATCATGGTAAAGGTAAAGATAACATTTAAAACACAAATGAAATCATAAGATAAAAAATATATAACAGAAGAATAACCGGTACACCCTTGATTACTATGTACATTTCAATCTTCAATATAAAAGGAAAATATTAAGATAATATAACATTTTATCCAATAAGTGAAATGAATATAAATGAATTATCCATCCTTGTTTCCATTATTACCATGCACATTTCAATCATCATATAAAAGCAAAATATCAGGATAATATAACATTTAAAAAAAACCCATATAAACTGATTATCCACATATGCTTCACTGCCAACTAAATGTATATTTTAACCATCAAATCAAAGCAAAATATCCAAATAACAGTATCTTAAGAAACAAGTGAAACCAATATAAATAAATTATCCATACATACTTCACTGATGACTGCTTACATTTCAATCATCGTATTAATCAAATCAAAATATCAAGATAATATAACATTTCAAGAAACAAGTGTAATGAATATAAATGAATTACCCATACACACTTCCTTGTTTACTATGTGCATTTCAATCATCGTATTAACCAAATCAAAATATCAAGATAATATAACATTTCAAGAAACCAGTGTAATGAATATAAATGAATTACCCATACACACTTCCTTGTTTACTATGTGCATTTCAATCATCATATTAACAAAATCAAAATATCAAGATAATATAACATTTCAAGAAACAAGTGTAATGAACATAAATGAATTACCCATACACACTTCCTTGTTTACTATGTGCATTTCAATCATCAAATATTTATTATTATAAGGAAATACCAAGTACCTAAATGAATAAGAAATTCCCTCACTCACCACCAAATAAAACAGAGTTCCATTTAGGGGTGTCTGGTGCCCCAACAAAATTCCTGAAGCTGCCGATGGAATTCTTCATGAAGGCATACAGTCCATGCTGAACACAGGAGCAGAATAACACGCAATTAGAGAGAGAGAGAGAGGGTGCGTGCATGTGTGCGTGTGTGTGTGTGTGTGTGTATGTGTGTGTGAGAGTGTTGTGGGAAGATGAGCAATGCAGATTGGCTGACTGAAATGGAGAGGCACGTGAATTTCAGTAATCTGTATAATTATTTGTATATAGCTATTTCCATTTGGTGCCATTTAATTTATCTTTTTATTTTCTATTCATTTTATTTGTTTGTTGTTTTCTTCTTATGCTGGACATGTGCTGCTGCCAACAAGAAAATCTCTGTACCAAAGTATAGACAATAAAGTTTGTGTATTGTATTGTGTTGTGTTGTGTTGTGTTGTGTTGTATTGTATTATAGTGACAGTGTTACCAGCTGCTCTGGTGAATCAAATCACTGTGTATTTTATATTATGTTGTGTTGTGTTGTCTTTTACTGTGTCGTATAGTATTGTATTGTATAGTACTGTAGTGTTTTCTCTTGCTGTGTTGCGTTGTACTACTCTTGTCACAACAGATTTCTCTGTGTGAAATTTCAGAGCATGCTGGAACAATTCAGCGCTACCCATTTTTTTTCACTTTTTTTTTTAACTATAAAATCTGCGTCTATTCATTTTACCATCAAGGCAGATTTTTCTGCACAATTTTGCAAGGGACAAGGCTTTTGCTGCCACAGGTTCTTTCGTGTATACTAAATGCACGTCGCTTACAGCCCAGACACAACAGGTCCATGAAGCTACCATGGCAAAGTGGTCAATGATACAGACTGATGACTAGAATACAGGTCCGATAGAGGGTTGTGTTGTTTTTTTCTGGACCTAGCCAGTTCCAACCCAGAGCTTAGTGTGCTATGGACTTTTATAGGAATAACAGGACCACACAGTTGCAAGCCTTCCGCTTCATGAACAACACTGCAAGTATGTAAGTGTGTATATATCATTGTTTTTTAAGAATGTGGACTTGTTCTGGAGTATACCATCATGCACACACACACACACACACACACACACACACAAACACACACACACAAACACACACACACAAAATCAAGATTAATGACTGTACAGTACCTGCACTCACATATTGCTAACAAACTTTCAGTCTTGTATCAATCAATATTCTATTGCGATAAGATGCTAGGATGCTCTAACTGACACTGACCCAGGTTACTGATTTCACAAGGGGGCCTCCTGTCCCCCAACACCTGCTGTAGCAGTTCCTATGAAATATGGTCACTGAATATAGCATGCCCACTAGCTGTCATAGCAAACTGGTCAATGGGTGGCACCCAAAAACATTAATAAACCATTCCTGTCTAAAAAAAAAAAATAAAATAAAAAAAAAATTTAAAAGATGAAAAAAAATGTGTGTGTGTGAGGGAAACAGAGCATGTGAGAGTGTGTGTGCATATGTGTGTGTGTGTGTGTGATGGTGTGTGTGATAGTGTGTGTGTGTGTGTCATGGGGTGAGTGTCTGTGTATGCATGTGTGTGTGTGTGTTTGAGAGAGAGAGAGAGTGTGTGTGTGTGTGCGAGCACGTTGGCATGTGTGTGTGTGTGTGTGTGTGTGTGTGTGTGTGTGTGTGTGTGTGTTGTGTGTCTCCTTGCACCCTCGTGATCATAACCACCTTTGTAATCACAACAATAATCATAATATAACCACCCTATCATGTTCTCAACCATAACTGCCATATATTCACAACCATAACCACCCTATCATATTCACAACCATAACCACCCTATCATGTTGACAGCCATAACCACCCTATCATGTTGACAGCCATAACCACCTTATCATTGTGACCGTAGTGGTCAAGCAGGGAGGGCAGGAGGGGCAGGATGACCGTGAAGGCCAGCAGGTCGATGACCAGAGAGAGGAAGATGATGTGGAACGTCTGGTTCATTCTCTTCTCGTCCTGACCGTTGGTGCCCTCGGGGGCATGTTTGCCGACGCTCCCCTCATGTTTGTTCTCACTGCTGTGTGTGCTGCCCACACCACTGCCGCTGCTGTCACTGCGTCTGGAGTGAAGTCTCGTCTCCACTGCCATGTTGATTCAGGGGCTGAAAAGGCTGGACTGACTGTAGTTAACTGGTGCTTCAGTCTGCATGTGTGTGTGTGTGCGTGCGATTGTGTGTGTGCACGTTGTGTATATAAATGTGTTCAAGTGTGCAAACATACACATACTCAAGAATGCATTACACATTAGATAGACAGACAGACAGACAGACAGATAGATTGACAGATAGATATGTAGACAGACAGACAGACAGATAGATAAACAGACTGATAGACAGATAGATTTGATAATTTGCATTCTGTCTGAGGTTCACACGTCTAGCAGGTCAAACCTGAGTTTTATTATCATTATGCATGACTCTTTATAAACTGGAAATGTCTGAAAATTTGCATTCTGTCTGAGGTTCACGCATCTAGCAGGTCAAACCTGCGTTTTATTATCATTATGTATGACTCTTTATAAACTGGAAATGTCCCCTAACCTTTCATAGCCATCAGGGCAGTGAATTTTATTCACTGTGTCAAGGGTTCCACATACCAAAGCAGGGCCCTAACCTCTCTTTCCACCGTTTTTACCTTCCCCAACTGACATCAGGTTCTTATTCGTGTCAACCTTCCCCAACTGACATCAGGTTCTCATTCATGTCAACCTTCCCCAACTGACATCAGGTTCTCATTCATGTCAACCTTCCCCAACTGACATCAGGTTCTTATTCATGTCAACCTTCCCCAACTGACATCAGGTTCTTATTCATGTCAACCTTCCCCAACTGACATCAGGTTCTTATTCATGTCAAACAGCTACTACTGTCATCAGTTATCTCCAGCTATGCACTAAATTTATATATATATAAAATTATATATATATCAAGTGAAAGAGAATCCAAAACACTGGCCACACCTGCCAGTCTACCAAAGTGCACACAGTACTGAAATGTGACACTGACAGTGATCAGGTGACGTTTGATTGACAGCTGAAGGGGTGAACAGGTGGTTTATTTTAGGTTTCTTTCGTGTGCCTGGATGTCTTGTTATGTTTGCGGTGTCAGTTTTATTTTGTTTTGTTCAAGTTTATGTCTGTGCAAGTGTGGGAACTGTTCACTTTAACTCTGGGGGAGGGGAGGGGGGATAAAAACATAATTGAGAAAACTGAGTTTTGATGCAGTGTGTGTGTGTGAGTGTGTGTGTTCGTTCTTTTGTTTAACATCCATCCACATTTGTGATGTTGGATGGAAGTCTACCCCCTTCCCCGTCCCACCCATGCCTCACGTCATCACTGCTTTCCCTATTCCTCTCTTCTCAATTGGCACAAAAAAGAATTATCAACAAAGCACACTGCAAACACACAGGTGAACACACTCATCTCTCAACTGGTGTTAACCCTTTTATCTCCATGAATGATTTAGAGGGGGGAGAAAAACTCAACACAACACGACAGGTAAAAAAAGACAACATCAGCTGTATCTGCTGAGAAAACTTCAGAAGTTTGCTGATCATCAGTGAAGATGCCCTTTGCATGGTGTACATAGATGTAATGTGCTTGCTTTTAACACTCCATCTTGGTATATAGCACTGTAAGAGCTAAGAGCGAAACAAAACTACCATGTGTTGTCAACACTGCCAGTGAAAAGACACGTTGGCAGCTGACACAACTCTCTCACCTCTATCAGCTGTATATAAAAGCAGTAAAACAGAAAACAAGCTGCAACTGAAATCTTCTGTGAGGTCTGCTTAGAAAACACATTGACATGTTGACTGTAAAATTATAAGGGTAACCCACCAGTAAAGAATGCATGGAGAAGCTCCCAGAAAAAAAGAAGAAGAAGAAGAAGAAGAAAGCCATATGACCAATATGCAACCAAGCTAAATAAAGAAGAAAAAAAGGGACATCTAGCCTGAAAAATGTAATAGAAGAATTTGTACTTCTCTGTATGTTTTTAGTGCTATAGATTAGAAAGTATATGAGTTTACCTCAGCCTTAGTTAAAGCTTCCTATAAATTATAATTCTATGTATGTGTGATTCTATTTATTACCTGTTAAATACACACAGAGAACAATTAAAAAGTCCTAGCAGTAAAATATCACAATTTTCTTGAACAAAAGGGAGATCTAGTTAGTTGGGATCAAACTTAACTGACTTATTCCTGTAAGCCTCATGGACAGTATAAAATATATTGGGTCACTGGTGTCAATTTCCTTAACCCACCTGTCACAAACCAAGTTATGATAAACCCATCATAAAATTACATGCCATCCAAAAATCACACTAAATCTTTATCAGTCCGTGATCATAATTATGAAAAGAAAAGAATTTCTACTGTCATGGGCATTATAATATCAGTACTGTTTATACTATGAATTATAAGAGATTTTTTCACATCATGCAATCTTAAATTATTATGAAATATGACAAAACACAATTCTATATAATGCAATGCAAAAACTAACAAACAATAATTATGAATAAGAATCTATAGCATTTAAGTCACAACACACACTGTCAACTGCACACCGCACTATAAAGTGAAGCCCACTCACCACAATAAACCACACAAACGTGGCAGGTGTTCACAAACAGCCTGACAAATAGCCTATCACACTGCGACCGGTGGACCTGCTACAACTGTACAAGCGATACCTCAATGAAATGATCGAACGATGACATAGCAGTCTTTCACACGGACATACGCTGGCCTGTTTTTCGTCACTGATTGATATCAGCCACATCTGCGTGCGGCCACACCACTGTATACTGTGCCAAGCAAACCAAATCGACAGTCCTATCCACTCTGCACGTAAAAACGAAAACCATCTCCACTCTAACCCGAGGATTTTTATAACCCCGTACCTCGTCAAAATCAAGAGAACTTTTTAAGTTTTAGAAACAGAATACTCACACGTATCAGAACAGTCAACCCCTTTCTCGATCGCATCCACTTCTCGGGCACACCCACTCTCCCCTCCCAACACAAGTTCGCCAAATGCTTCCGCTTTCATTCGACACGCTTCACAGCGCCCCATTCTGTATGCTTGCAAGCTAAAACAACGACAGCAATAATACATACCAGTTTTTACGGCGTCGCGGCGAGCGGCTTCTGTGGACAGTTAGCCTACACAAGGAAAAAGCGTGACTGCTTGAGTTGGAAGCCGACAGTCATGCTTGCGAACTCCCGTTTTAAAGTGAGGTCAAAGTTGAGGCTCTGTGTTTCCGTCACTGGGTTAAATCAGTTATTTGTACTCCGACAGAGAAATTTGTTTAACAGTGTTCGGATGTACACAGCAATTCACATATCGTTCTTGAAGGGACCGATCTATATTTTCAGACTGAACAAACCTGTCTACATTGAACCAGTACAGATCTATGGCTGAACTAACACCGCAATGAAAACATGATCAAAATACAGCGATGGAAATACTGATGTATTCTGCCAGACGTATTTCAACTGATTGTCAGTTGTTGGTGAAATAACAGATAAAGCAACAAAAATTATGTAAAAGAGGCAGACAGAAAGAAAGAAAGGAAAGAGTGAAGGACAAATGAAAATGGAAGAAAAGAGGTAGACAAACAGAAAGAAAGGAAAGAGTGAAGGACAAATGAAAATGGAAGAAAAGAGGTAGACAGACAGAAAGAAAGGAAAGAGTGAAGGACAAATGAAAATGGAAGAAAAGAGGCAGACAGACAGAAAGAAAGGAAAGAGTGAAGGACAAATGAAAATGAAGAAAAGAGGTAGACAGACAGAAAGAAACAAAACTGACAAACCAAAAAGTTTTGGGTTTTGGGGGGATTTTTTTAATGGTCACTTATTACACTTTAAGTGTCTCGATCCTATACTAGTTGACATTTATAAGACTGAGAAAACCTTAGATAACTGGCAGTTTGACTTCAGTTCAACAGGGACCACCAGTAAGTTAGTGACGGTGACTTCAGTTCAAAAGGGACCACCAGTAAGTTAGTGACGGGACTTCAGTTCAACAGGGACCACCAGTAAGTTAGTGACGGTGACTTCAGTTCAAAAGGGACCACCAGTAAGTTAGTGACGGGACTTCAGTTCAACAGGGACCACCAGTAAGTTAGTGACGGGACTTCAGTTCAAAAGGGACCACCAGTAAGTTAGTGACGGGACTTGGGCAATGCCGGCTGGGCGTACCGATACCGATGAACTGTGGCCCCAGTCACGCCGGGACGTGTGTCAGTCCGTTGTGGCCCCTCGATCAACACGACGTAGCTTTATGGTCCGTATCGGCGGTCCCTCAGGATGCTTCTTGTCTTCATCCCATCGGTATCTGCATGGACAGGCCCCCGTACCAGGCGATCGATTGTGTTTCACCACGATGTGTTAATCTTAGTTCTTGTTGTTGTGTTTTTTGTTTTGATTTTTTCTTTGTTTGTTTATTTGTTGTTTTGTTTTGTTGTTGTTGTTGTTGTTGTTGTTTTGGGGGGTTGTTTTGTTTTGTTTTGTTTCGTCTTTCTGTTTTTTGAAGGCACTTTCTAACTTGTCTATCCGGGATTTTGATGTGAAAGGTATTTGACATAATCGATGCCTATGGCAAACAGGCTTGCAAGCCATGAGCCGGGCATCATCATCATCATCATCATTATCGTTATCACCACAGACACGTGTGTCGGGTGTGGGGGTGGGGTGGGGGGTTTGTGTGTCAGTGAGTGAGTGCCAGTCTGTGGGTGAGTGGCGATGAGTACATGTGTGGGTTTCTCTCTCTCTCTGTCTCTCTCTCTCTCTCTCTCTCTCTCTCTCTCTCTCTCTCTCTGCCGTTACATGTGTCTGCTATTTTCCGCTTTACACCTGTCCACTATAATTACCACGCAGCCCATCAGTGCGTGTTTTACCGGAAGGCTCTTTCTACGAATACATGAGCTTCACTTTCTCAGCCAGTATCGACATGGCAACAGGTGGCAACTTGCATCTGATCGAGAGTCTCGAACCTCAGTTATAAACATAAATCACGCTATGAGAGGCCCATAATACCATGTGCGGTCACAGCTGGGGACTGATTCTATCGTTTGCAACTGAACGTTCATGTGACGATTGAATAGAAGCCGGCGAGCCATTATATAGTGACAGCGGAGATTAGAAAAGAGAGATAAACCACTTGCACAAATTGCTGAAGCCAGGCAGCCTGCGCCGCGGCACGCATTCATTATTCATGAGCTGCCTTTGCCCCGCCCA